>BPLR01008461.1:0-46356 GCA_021605095.1 Caerostris extrusa | reverse complement strand
TCAAACAGGCATGATGAGATATTTTTTGGCATAAAATTCAATTTTATTTCAATTGGAAAAATGGGTAGAACTTTCTTTAAAACCTAAATCTCATTTCTATCTCTTATAGAAATTATCCTTGTAGCATATTTAATTTTTATAATTTGTTACGTATTTATTTAAGAATAAATAAATATCCCAATATTTTCATAAAATAAATTGTATATAACTCTCTTTAAATGGCAATTATCAATATAGGACCTATAATTAGCTTTCAACTGAATTATAAGAACTATATTGATAGTTATTGATATTGATTAATTATTTAAGAACTTTAGCTGAAAATACTTTTGAACACACTTAAAATGATTAGAAAATCGAATTAATTTGAGAACTGAAGCAATGCATCGTCTCAACTCTGAATGATTGCTTTGCATTTAATCAAATGCAATTCTGACTACGAGTTATATATTGGCCGAATTTAGTTCTTCATAAACATTTATTATTATAAATATTGAGTTTTTTTATTTAATTCTTTATTTTTATTTTTCGTTATTTTTTATTTTATAGAGTTCTTTATTATTCTTTATTGAGTTGTTTATAAACATTTTTTCTAACTTGGGTTCTTTTATAAACACTTACAACACATCCACAGAAAAATTTAAAAAGAAAAAGGAAAAAAAAAATGGAATAGCAGCCAGCATCTAGGAGGCCTGAGGTTTTTATGGGCTGATGGCATTCACTGTAGTCACTATATCAGAAGCCATATAGACTTGATGGCAAATGCAAAGACGTGCATAAAGCATCCAGCCTCGTTAGTCAATTCACCTGGAGGGGTTTTCTGACTTTTCGACCACACGACAAATAATTGTGGCGCAGTTATTCCGGAAGGTAATGGGGTTCTTTTCTTGCTCGTGATTTGTTTGAAACAATGAAATCAAAGGAAGGTTCACCGATATTCAATAAAAAGAAACAAATTTCCCTATGAAATTTTTGATATTAATAAAAAATAAACAGATTTTATAAAAATATAAATAAATAAACAAAAATTTATTACACAGTTTTACGAAAAACAAAATTTTCTGCAAAACTTTTGATATTTTTCAAAATAAAATTTTTTTATAAAAAAATTAAAAAAAAAGTTCCTGCAAAACTTTTGATATTAATAAAAAATAAACAAATGAAAAAAAATAAACAAATTTTTAAAATTAATAAACAAATAAACAAGTTTACAGTACAGTTTTATAAAAAAAATTATGCAAAACTTTTGATATTAATAAAAAATAAACAAATGAAAAAAAAAATAAACAAATTTTTAAAATTAATAATCAAATAAACAAGTTTACAATAACGTTTTATAAAAAAAAAATATGCACAACTTTTGATGTTATTAAAAAATAAACAAATAAACACAACAATTTCGTCGCAAACTTAAGAACTCGTATATAAAATCTCTGTCCTTGGAATGACTTGCGAATCAAATTTAATTCTTAATTTTTCATTTTTTGTATATATAACAGGTGGGCTTAAAATTTCGTAGGCTGACACAAAGATGGCGCTACTAGTATTAAATCCATATGATTTTTAGTTAGCCCTAACCTTCAAAAGACACGTGTATAAATTTGACAGATGTTGCACTATAAGTATGTGAGTTATAGCATTTTTAGTGTTCATCACGTGCAGTCCACTCGGCTGACTGTCGATTGGACTCCGATGTGAAATGACGGAGCCACGTTATATCCATTGTCACAAATCGACGCAAAAATTCGGGTTTATAATTCAAATATTCATGCAAAAATTCAAATATTCATTCACGATATGTCCAACACGTTCCTTTGATATCTTTATTGTCTCAGCTATCTCCGTCAACTTCACTTTACGGTTATCAGAAATTATTTTGGGGACTTTTTTGATGTTTTCGTCTGTAACAGCCTCTGTGGGGCGTCCACTGCGTGCATCATCCTCGGTGCTCATTTCGCCTCGTTTAAATTTAGCAAACCCTTCTCTACTGTTGATTTTCCTGGTGCAAAGTCCGAATAATGTTCATCAAGAGAAGCCTTGGCTTCAATAGTATTTTTTCGCCAAAAAGCAATGCTTTATTAAACAAACGAAATTCATTTTTATCCATTTTTTCAAACTAACAAAAGTTGCTTCACTAAAAATACTATAACTCACATACTAATAGTACAACAGCTATCAAATTTATACACGTGTTTTTTGAAGGTTAGGGCTAACTAAAAATCATATGGATTTAATACTAGTAGCCCCATCTATGTGTCAACCTAGGAAGTTTTCATCCCACCTGTTATATATATACATATGATGCTTGTAAATAAAAATTAAAGTGTTCCTATGAACCTGAAAGTGGAAAATATTCTTGCAGTATTAGACTGCGACGTTACAATAAAACAAGAGAAAGAACAAGTAAAAGAACAAAAAAGTAATTATATTAAATCCCATTTTTATTTTTTACGAAATACAACCGAGTATGCATAAACTGAATAAATGTAGAAATTACTGTTACAAAAAAAAATCATTATCTGTATCAAATTAGAAATATCATGCTGCAAAATAAATAAAACATCATTAACGTCTTTTATTGTGCTATTAACGTTATCAAAATATTTTGATTATGTAATAATAAACGTTATGTTTACAAATAAAGAAAATGATACTTGTGAAAAAAAATCATTATAAAGTTTCCTTAAAATGAAGAAAATAGCAATTAGCAGTAAATTTCAAACATCTGTAATCTAAAGAACTGTAAAACAAACTTTAACTTTTGATAAATAAGCTGCAAATAAAAAAGATCATTGCATCAAACTAGATAAAAAAAAAACCTAATATTATATTCATAATTTTTACTTCAGTCATAATGTAATAATGTTTATACAAGATAAGATGTTATGAAAGTAATATGAACTACCAAAAAAAAAATTTACTATGCTCTTAAGAAGAGATAATGCGACATTTCGAAAATATAATTTGAACTATTTGCAATTAAGAACTCAACTTAATGACTTTAGAAGTAATTAATCTAATAATCCAAATAAAATAAGCTGGAGAAACCAAAAAATAATAATGTAATAAAAGATGAAAGACTTTTTTTCCTTCAAGTGAAGTTAATTATGCAATATGCAAAACAGCAGATAAGACTGTTAAAACTAAAAAAATAACTTATTTATTCGTATTATAATATAGTTATTCAAATAAGGGATAGTTATATTTTTATTAATAAAACATTGTATAAACCATGATATGTTTAGCAAGGGTATCTTAATATCCTTTGAATTTTTATAATAACAAAACTGATAAGGTATTTTTGCTGAAATATCAATTATTTATAGAAGCATAACATTTTTAAATTGATTTTTAACACTAGTTTATTAAATTAGGGACCTGATGGGCCGGATGATTAGCCTCTGCTGCTCGGTGCCACAGGGTTTGTCCCTCCTGTGCCATGGATGTTTGTAGTAGTTCCAATTTATACCGTAGGTCGCGTCTAATATGACTATAGAGCGTTGGGCGTAGACTGCCAACTTTACGCTTTGGTAAAAAAAACCTCTCATCACGAAATCTGTCATTATAGATGGTCTTTTTCCACTATGGGGCTGTTACGCAATGATGATTATGATGATTATGATGATGACGGTATATTAATATCCATCGAATCTCGGTGTAATAACGTTAGATAAAGTTTTTTTTTCGTAAAATATAAATTATCTACCCTAAAAAAAAATTTTGAAAACATTTTTACCTGTCTCGAAATCTGCCAGTGGGCCGAGTGACAGATGCTTTTCCACCATGAGGCTGTTGCAGTGCCATGGATGATTGAGTGATTCGGAATCCACTTTAATCTATAGGTGTCCGGTCTAACATGACTGTAGAGCGATGGGCGTGCGACTGACAACTCTACCCTGTAAAAGAAAACATCTCCTGTCTCGAAATCTGCCAGTGGGAGACGGCACTATCATTTAATTCCGAATGTCTAGAAATAGAAATTTTAAAAAAGATCAGAAAAACATTCTTGAAAAAGTAAAAATACTTTGCATATATTTCAATATAATCAATATATTTCAATATAATTTTTGAATGACTTTTGTATAAATTTTTAATTACCAAGTCAAAAAGCAACCTTTGGAAAATGTTGAATGCTGTACAGCAGAGTCCTTATGGTAGAGAATAATATGGATGTTGCATAGAAATTCTTTGGCCGTGGAACTATATGGATTTTGTGCTGCAGAACCCTTCGTGAATATGGAACTGTAAGGATGTTTTTCACAGAACCATTGGATATAATAGGATGTTGCATATCTCTATATGATAGAACAATATAGATGTGACCTAGCCGACTCCTTATGGTAGAACAATATGGATGTTGTACAGCAGATTCATTATGGTGGAATAATATGGATGTTGTACAGGTGACTCCTTATGGTAGAACAGTATGAATGTTGTACAGCAGATTCATTACGGTGGAATAATATGGACGTTGCATAGCCGACTCCTTATGGAGAACAGTATGAATGTTGTACAGCAGATTCATTATGGTAGAACAGTATGGATGTTGCACAGCCGACTCCTTATGGTAGAACAGTATGGATGTTGTATGGATTCATTACGGTGAATAATATGGATGTTGCACTGAATCTATTGATGGATGTTGTACAGCAGAACTTTTACGATGGAACAATATGGATGTTGCACTGAAGGCTCTATTGATGGATGTTGTACAGCAGAACTTTTAAACAATATGGATGTAAACACAGCCTTTATGGTGGAAATATGGATGTACCTGAATAATCTTGAAGCTGCTACACATCTGACTTTTTAGTGACAAAGACTTCGAATCACGATTAATATTTAAAAACAACATTAACATGTTATACTACTTATTTCATATTATATGCTATACTTTATACTACAGAATTTATACAAACCTCAACAAAACATATTTTAATACTTATTGAATAATATCTTATTATTAAAAACTCAAATAATGATATAAATTGTTTGTATAATTTGAATATGAAATAATGACATTGACTAAAATTATAAATTAAAATTCTTTAAAGATTAAAAAAAATAACGATGCTTTATTTATTTAATTTGATAATACATGTTTTAAAAATATTAGCAACGACTATTTAAAATTTTCCATTTCATTAAATTTATGACAGCGTTATAAAAAGGAATAAATGAAGCACGAAAATTAAATAAAATTTTTAAAAAGAAATTTCGCCATGCTTATAAAAAAACTCCTGTGAAATCACATTTTAAAAATATCGATTCGAAAATTTTTAAAAAACATTCTAAAAGTTGACACAACTTTTATCAAGGCACAAATGCAAAGCATAACACAGGCGTAACATTTATAACAGTGGTTGTCTGAGTTCTTTTGTGATTCAAATCTCCTCTAGCTACGACGTCACATTTTACTGACATCATTTTATTCCTTGTTAGAGTGAAATTTCAATGAAGTTTCAAAAGAAGCGATAAGCTTTGAAATGGATGTTTCTGTCTTCGTGTTTGACAGCTGAGAACGTAATTCTGTTGCAATTTATATTTAAAGTTGCATTCGTATTCAACAGTCACTGACATCTTGAAATGATGATAATAATAACAATAGTTACTACTGTTGCTGTCTGTTTATTTAAATAATTTTCTATTTTATGAGTAAAATGGAAAAGCTATTCATTTATGAAAGAGTTAAAGCAAATTACTGGAGAGAAATTTTAACAATTATATATAAAGGCAAAGTTCTTCTAACGTGAATTCCTTCAACACGGTTGTACTGAAACACGACAGTGGAGTTGGAAAATAGTCCCATTATAAAACTGGTATTGCTGGTTCAACAAAGATACTATAAAATTTTTTTTAGAAAGTTCCATTTCTATTCCAAACGCTTTTTAATTGAGTGTGTATATTGTAACGTCTCGACCTATACTAAATCTAGGCTACAAGAAGAGAGCCACTTTCAGTTTATGAGAATACTTTAATATTTATTTACAGGCATTATATATACATACAAAAGTCTTGGTTATTATATTATTTCGAAAGAAATGAAAATTAAAGATATAAATGGGATTCACAAGTGCAGTTCGCTCCAAAGCGGAGATTCTCGAGTCGACGTTGTTGTTCTTGTGTGTCATCTTTATATATAAATCTAACGTTTTATAACAAGTGAGAACGGGCTTACTAATATATATACACATATTGTTAAATTAAGTGTAGTGAGAAAGTTCTAATTCCCTTAAAGGCGTCATGACTTGGACAAATTTGGGAATTCCTGGATTACACATCTTCAAATATCTATTAATATTGAACTTTTTTAAATGAATGATAAAATAAAAATAATCCTTATAAAATTTATCTTGCTGGATACAAAAAACAAATTTAGATCACTTAAGTTAGCTACAAATGTTATTATAAGAATAAATATTATTTTTCCTAAAAGTGTCATTTTGTTTTTCAAATAGATAGTTTAGTAACCATTAACTTAGTAACTTCTTTTGTAATCTCTATTTATTTTCAGTACATCCAATATCCAATATACACAATCTACCTAGTATAACTTTCACTGGAGACAAAGAGTTAACCAAACATCCCAAACGCAACGGCTCATCGATATTTTTAAGAGGAACACGGGACTTGCATTAGAACTCTATTACTAAAACATCACTCGTGATCCCTGCGATTTGATGGAGCAGCTGCAATAACAATATGAGTCATGTCTTTCATTTCATTTCTGGATGACATCTGGATTCACTTCTTTAATGCCTTTCCCGTGTAAACCGATTTTTATCCCGCCTGATATTCTTTTAGTTCTCCATTTTCTGTTTTTTTTTTTTTCCTTGCAAGAGAATTGTAGACAAATCCTTTCGTGTCAGCTTGGGTGAGATTTACCTCTTTTTCATTCTTCTTAATGTGCTTTTTTTTTTCTCTCTCCTTTAAAATAAGAGTATTTAACGTGGAAGTCAACAAGCATAAAAGCCATGAGCTGGATACAATGGCGTGTGTTAAGTAAAAGATAGTTTGGAAATCGGAACGTTGTTTCATACATTTAAGTAAGGCAGCGAACACATAGTAGAAACTTAAAAATGGATGTACCTTTCAATGTAGAGACTTTTTGAGATTAATAACATTTATAATGTAGTTCCAATTCAATGTTTTCTTTTTATAAATCGGAAAAAAAAATGATTCAAGTAGTTAGTTTTTTTTATATATTTTTATTATTATTTGTGAACATGATATTGCTATAATAAATAATAATGTTGATAAGTAATATTAAAGCTTCATCAATGTGTACATCTCCTGGTGTGGCATGATGGGCAATGAGCAATGGGCAAGCATAGCTGCATGATGGGAAATTGCCTAGCGTTTTGGCCATTGGTACCAAAGGCTTCATGTTCGAATCCTGGCATTGGCAGGGATGTTTATTAGTGGCTCGGAATCCACGTTAAACAGTAGGTCGCTGTCTAATCATCCTAAAATGCGCACAAAATGACCGTAGACCAAAAACGAAACCAGATATGTATTAATACTGAACTTTTTTAAATGAATTATGAAATAAAAGTAATCCTTATAAAAGTTATCTTGCTGGATATAAAAAAGCAGATTTGGATAACTTAAGTTGAGTTACAAATGTTATTATAAGAATAAATAGAATAAATATTATTTTTTCCTAAAAGAGCCATTTGTTTTTTCAAGTAGACAGTTTAGTAACCATTAACTTTTATAACCTAGTAACTTCTTTTGTAATCTCTATTTTTTCCAGTATATCCAATATCCAATATACACAATCAACCTACTATAACTTTCACTGGAGACAAAAGTTAAACCAAACATCCCAAACGCAACGGCTTATCGATATTTCAAGAGAAACACGGGACTCGCATTAGAACTCTATTACTAAAACATCACTTTGTGATCCCTGATATTTGATGGAGCAGCTGCAATAACAATATGAGTCATGTCTTTTACTTCATTTCTGGGGGGACATCTGGATTCACTTCTTTAATGCCTTTCCCGTGTAAGCCGTTTTTATCCCGCCTGATATTCTTTTAGTTCTCCATTTTCTGTTTTTTTTTCTCCTTGAAAGAGAATTGTAGAGAAATCCTTTCGTGTCAGCTTGGGAGAGATTTACCTCTTTTTCATTCCTCTTAATGTGTTTTTTTTCTCTCTCTCCTTTAACATAAGAGTATTTAACGTGGAAGTCAACAAGCATAAAAGCCCTGAGCTGGATACAATGGCGTGTGTTAAGTAAAGATATAGTTTGGAAATTGCAACATTGTTCTGTACACTTAAATAAGCCAGAGAACACATAGTAAAAACTTAATAATGGACCTACCTTTCAATGTATGTGGTATTTATCATTAATAAGATTTACGATAGAGTTCCAATTGTTTTCTTTTAAAAACTGAAGGAAATGATTCAAGGATTTAGTCTTTTATATATGTTTGTTATCGTATGTTAATATGATGTTGTTCTTGTATGTATATTTATACAAAGTGAGTGAGAAGAAATAATAATGTTGATTTATATTAGAGCTTCTTCAGGTTATACATCTCCTGTGGTTGAAAGCTGCATGATGGGCAATTGCCTAGCGTTTTGAGCTTTGGTACCACACGCTTCATGTTCCAATCCTGGAGATGACATGGATGTTTATTAGTGATTTGGAATCCACGTTAAAATGTAGGTCGCTGCTAATTATTCTGAAGTGTGCTCAAATGACAAAACAAACCAGATATGTATTAATAGTGAACTTTTTTTTTAAGTGAATGATGAAATAAAAGTATTCCTTATAAATTTTTTTTATCTTGCTGGATATAAAAAAAAAATATATTTGGTTAACTAAAGGAGTTACAAATGTTATCATAAGAATTTATACAATAAATATAATTATTTCCCTAAAAGTGCCATAGTGTTTTCCAAGTAGATAGTTTAGTAACCATCAATTTTCCCGTGTAACCTAGTAACTTCTTTTGTAATCTTTAAAGAGAATTGTAGAACAAATCCTTTCGTGTCCGCTTGGGAAAGATTTACCTCTTTTTCATTCCTCTTAATGTGCTTTTTTTTCCTCTCTCTCTTTACCATAAGAGTATTTGACGTGGAAGTCAACAAGCATAAAAGCCCTGAACTGCATACAATGGCGTGTGTTAAGTATAAGATAGTTTGGAAATCGGAACACTGTTTCATTTTCTTAAATAAAAGTAGCGAACACAAAGTAAAAACTTAAACTGGACGCCCCTTCAATGTAGGTACTATTTAAGATTAATAATATTTATGATGGATTTCCAATTCAATGTTTTCTTTATAAATTGAAAAAAAAAATGATTCAAGGATTTAGTATTTTTTTATATATATATTTTTGTTATCATAAGTGAACATGATGTTGTTCTGGTATGTAGCATTTATAAAAAATGAGTGAGAAGAAATAATAATGTTGATAAGTTAATATTTGAGTGTCATCAGGGTGTACATCTCCTGTGGTATCAAGCTGCATGACGGGAAATTGCCTAGTGATTTGGCCTTGGTACCACAGGTTTCATGTTCGAATCTTGGCGGTGGCATGAATGTTTATTAGCGTTTCGGAATCCACTTTAAACTGTAGGTCCCGGATATAATTATCTTAAAGTGTGCACAAAATGACAGTAGAGCTACAAAACAAACCAGACATGTATTAATACTGACCTGTTTGTTTTTAAATGAATGATGAAATAAAAAGTAATCCTTATATTTTATATTTCGCTGGATTTAAAAAACCAAATTTGGATAACTTAAGTTGAGTTACAAATGAATTTTTATTTTTTTTCCTGAAAGAGCAATTTTTGTTTTCCAAGTAGATAGTTTAGTAACCATTAACTTTTATGACTTAGTGACATCTTTTGTAATCTCTATTTATTTCCAGTATGTCCATTATCCAATATACACAATCAACCTAGTATAACTTTCACTGGAGACAAAAAGTTAACCAAACATCCCAAACGCAACGGCTTATCGATATTTCAAGAGGAACACGGGACTCGCATTAGAACTCTATTACTAAAAATCACTTTTGTGATCCCTGCGATTTGACTGGAGCAGCTGCAATAACAATATGAGTCATGTCTTTTATTTCATTTCTGGGGGACATCTGGATTCACTTCTTTAATGCCTTTCCCGTGTAAGCCGATTTTTATTCCGCCTGATATTCTTTTAGTTCTCCATTTTCTGTTTTTATTCTCTCTTTGCAAGAGAATTGTAGACAAATCCTTTCGTGTCAGCTTGGGGGAGAGATTTACCTCTTTTCATTCTTCTTAATGTGCTTTTTTTCTTTCTCTCTTTTAACATAAGAGTATTTAACGTGGAAGTCAACAAGCATAAAATACCTCAGCTGGATACAATGGCGTGTGTTAAGTAAAAAGATAGTTTGGAAATCGAACATTGTTTCGTACACTTAAGTAAGGCAGCGAACACAGTAAAAACTTAATAATGGACGTACCTTTCAATGTAGGTACTATTTAAGATTTATGATGGAGTTCCAATTCAATGTTTTCTTTTATAAATTTGAAAAAAAAATGATTCAAGAATTTAGTTTTTTAATATATTTTTATTATCATTTGTGAACAAGATGTTTTTCTGGTATGTGGCATTTATAAAAAATGAGTGAGAAGAAATAATAACGTTGATAAGATATATTAAAGCTTTATTAGGGTTTTACATCTCCTGTGGTGGCAAGCTGCATGATGGGCAATTCCTAACGTTTTGGCCATTGGTACCACAGGCTTCAAATTCGAATCACTTATGGGGGCATGGATGTTTATTTGCGATTCGGAATGCAGTTGTAGGTAGGTCTAATTAGCTTAAAATATACACAAAATGACCGTACAGTGACAAACCAAACTAGATATGTATTTATACTCAAATTATTTTTAAGTGAATAATGAAATAAAAGTAATCCTTATAATTGTTTTTTATCTTGCTGGATATAAAAAAAGATTTCGGTAGAGTTACAAATGTTATTACAAGAATAAATAGAATAAATATTATTTTTCCTAAAAGTGCCATTTTGTTTTTCAAATAGGTAGTTTAGTAACGATTAACTTTTATAACCTAGTAGCTTCTTTTGTAATCTCTATTTATTTACAGTATATCCAATATCCAATATACACAATCAACCTAATATAACTTTCACTGGAGACAAAACGTTAACCAAACATCCCAAACGGAACGGCTTATCGACATTTCAAGAGAAACACCAGACTCGCATTAGAACTCTATTACTAAAACATCACTCGTGATCCCCGCGATTTGATGGAGCAGCTGCAATAACAATATGAGTCATGTCTTTTATTTCATTTCTGGGGACATCTGGATTCACTTCTTTAATGCCTTTCCCGTGTAAGACGATTTTTATCCCGCCTGATATTCTTTTAGTTTCCCATTTTCTGTTTTTCCTTCTCCTTGCAAGAGAATTGTAGACAAATCCTTTCGTGTCAGCTTGGGAAGATTTAGTTCTTTTTCAGTCTTCTTAATGTGCTTTTTTCCCTCTCTCCTTTAACATAAGAGTATTTGACGTGGAAGTCAACAAGCATAAAAGACCTGAGCTGGATACAATGGCGTGTGTTAAGTAAAAGATAGTTTGGAAATCGGAACATTGTTTCATATACTTAAGTAAGGCAGCGAACACATAGTAAAAACTTAATAATGGACGTACCTTTTTAATGTGCAAGTACTATTTAAGATTAATAAGATTTATGATGGAGTTAAAATTCAATGTTTTCTTTTATAAATTGAAAAAAAAATTGATTCAAAAGATTTAGTATATTTTTATATATATTTTTTTATTATCATAAGTGAACATGATGTTGTTCTGGTATGTGGCATTTATAAAAAATTGATCGAGAAGAATTAATAATGTTGACAGGTTATATTAGATCTTCATCAGGGTGTATAACCCCCTGTGGTGGCAAGCTGGATGATGGGCAATTGCCTAGAGTTTGGCCATTGGTATGACAGGCTTCATGTTCGAAGCTGGCGGTGGCATGGAAGTTTATTAGTGGTTTTGGAGTCCACTGTAGGTCTGGATTAATTTGCCTAAAGTGTGCACAAAATAACCGTAGAGCGACAAAACAAACCAGATATGTATTAATACTGAACTTTTTGTTTTTTAAATGAATGATGAAATAAAAGTAATCCTTATACATTTTTTATCATCTTCGCTGGATATAAAAAAACCAAATTTGGTGAACTTAAGTTGAGTTACAATTGTTATTATAAAATAAATAAATAAACATTATTTTTCCTAAAAGTACCATTTTGTTTTTCAAGTAGATAGTTTAGTAACCATTAACTTTTAGAACTCAGCAATTTTTTGTACTGTTTATTTCAAGTATGTCCAATATCCAATATACACAATCAACGTAGTATAACTTTCACTGGAGACAAAAAGTTAACCAAACATCCCAAACGCAACGGCTTATTGATATTTCAAGAGGAACACGGGACTCGCATTAGAACTCTATTACTAAAACATCATTTGTGATCCCTGCGATTTGATGGAGCAGCTGCAATAACAATAATGAGTCATGTCTTTTATTTCATTTCTGGGGGACATCTGGATTCACTTCTTTAATGCCTTTCCCGTGTAAGTCGATTTTTATCCGCCTGATATTCTTTTTATTTCCATTTTCCATTTTTTCCTTTCGTTCTTAGAGATTTACTTTTTTCTTCTCTTAATGTCTTTTTCTCTCTTTAACATAAGAGTATTTAATGTTGGAAGTCAACAAGCATAAAAACCTGAGCTGGATACAATGGCGTGTGTTAAATAAAAGATAGTTTGGAAATCGGAATATTGTTTCGTACACTTAAGTAAGTCAAAAACACATAGTAAAAACTTAATAATGGACGTACCTTTCAATGTAAATTCTATTTAAGATTAATAAGATTTATAATGGAGTTACAATTCAATGCTTTTCTTTCAAAAATTAAAGAAAAGTGATTCAAGGATTTAGTTTTTTATATATTTTTATTATCATATGTGAACATGATGTTTTCTGATATGTGGCATTTATAAAAAATGAGTGAGAAGAAATAATAATGTTGATAGGTTATATTAGAGCTTCATTAGGGTGTACATCTCCTGTGGTGTCAAGCTGCATGATGGGCAATTACCTAGCGTTTTGGCCATTGGTACCACAGGCATGTTCGAATCCTTACGCTGGCATGTATGTTTATTAGTGGTTAGGAATCCAGTTAAAGCTGTAGGTATTTTTTTAATTATTCTAAAATGACCGTAGAGTAACAAACCAAACCCAGATATGTATTAATAATGAACTTTTTTTAATGGAATGATGAAATAAAAGTAATCCTTATAAAATTTATCTTGCTGGATATAAAAAAACTAAATTTCGATAACTTACGTTGAGTTACAAATGTTATTGCAGAATATATAGAATAAATATTATTTTTTCCTAAAAGCGCCATTTTTGTTTTTAAAGTAGATAGTTTAGTAACCATTAACTTTTATAACTTCGTAAATTCTTTTGTAATCTCTATTTATTTACAGTATATCAATATCCAATATACACAATCAACCTAGTATAACTTTCACTGGAGACAAAAAGTTAACCAAACATCCCAAACGCAACAGCTTATCTATATTTTTTAGAGGCACACGGTACTCACATCAGAACTCCATTACTAAAACATCACTTGTGATCCCTGCGATTTGATGGAGCAGCTGCAATAACAATATGAGTCATGTCTTTTATTTCATTTCTGGAGACATCTGGATTCACTTCTTTAATGCCTTTCCCGTGTAAGCCGATTTTTATGCCGCCTGATATTCTTTAGCTCTTTTTCTGGTTTTTTTCTCCTTGCAAGAGAATTGTAGACAAATCCTTTCGTATCAGCTTGTGAAAGATTTACTTCTTTTTCATTCTTCTTAATGTGCTTTTTTTTTCTCTTTAACATAAGAGTATTTAACGTGGAAGTCAACAAGCAAAAAGACCTGAGCTGGATACAATGGCGTGTGTTAAGTAAAAAGATAGTTTGGAAGTCGTAACATTGTTTCATACATAAGTAAGGTAGTGAATATATAGTAAAAACTTAATAATGGACGTACTACTTATAAATGTAGTACTATATAAGATTAATGATTTAGGAGTTTCCAATTCAATATTTTCTTTTATGAACTGGAAAAAATGATTGAGGAATTTATTTTTATATATATTTTATTATCATAAGTGAACATGATGTTGTTATTATAAAAAATCTAGTGATGGCAAAATAAATAATAATGTTAATAAAATTTTGAGAGCACAGGCTCAGGTTCTTGTGGTATCATTAGTGGTTCAGATACATCTACTGTGATCAAGGCAACGATTTGTGGCCAATTGGCGCTCTGGCCTTTGGTACCACATGACTTCATATTCGATTCCTGGCGGTGGCATGGATGTTTATTAGTGACTTCGGAATCCACTTTAAGATGTAGGTTCCGGTCTAATTAGCCTAAAAAGTGTTCAAAAATGATCCCCGTTGAGCGACAAAAACCAAACCAGAAATGTATTAATACTGACTTTTTTTTAAGTGAATGATGAAATAAAAGTAATCTTTATAAATTTTTATCTTGCTGGATATAAAAAGCAGATTTAGATAACATAAGTTGAGTTACAAATGTTATTATAAGAATAAATAGAATAAATATTTTTTTTACTAAATGGGTTATTTTGTTTTCCAAGTAGATAGTTTAGTAACCATTAAACTTTTATAACTTAGTGAATCTTTTGTAATCTCTATTTATTTCCAGTATGTCCAATATCCAATACACACAATCAACCTAGTATAACTTTCACTGGAGACAAAAAGTTAACCAAACATTCCAAACGCAACGGCTTATCGATATTTTAAGAGGAACACGGGACTCGCATTAGAACTCTATTACTAAAACATCACTGGTGATCCCCGCGATTTGATGGAGCAGCTGCAATAACAATATGAGTCATGTCTTTTATTTCATTTCTGGGGGACATCTGGATTCGCTTCTTTAATGCCTTTCCCGTGTAAACCGATTTTTATCTTGCCTGATATTCTTTTAGTTCTCCATTTTCTGTTTTTCTTTTCTCATTGCAAAGAGAATTGTGTAGACAAATCCTTTCGTGTCAGCTTGGGAGAGATTTACCTTATTTCATTTTTCTTAATGTGCTTTTTTTTTTCTCTCTCCTTTAACATAAGAGTATTTAACGTGGAAGTCAAAAAGCATAAAATGCCCTGAGCTGGATACAATGGCGTGCGTTAAATAAAAAGATAGTTTGGAAATCGGAACATTGCATCATCACTTAAGTAAGGCAGCGAACACATAGTAAAAACTTAACAATGGACGTACCTTTCAATGTATAGGCGCTTTTGAAGAATAATAAGATTTTTGATGGAGTTCCCATTCAATGTCTTCTTTTATAAATTGAAAAAAAAAAGATTGAAGGATTTATTTATTTTTATTTTTTTATTATCATATGTGACCACTTTATAGCTCCGGTATGTAGCATATAGAAAAATGAGTGAGACGAAAATAAATAATAATGTTGATAAATTATAGAAAACATTAGTTTCGTCAGGTGGTACATCTCCTATGGTGGCAAACCTAAAAGATGAAAAACATTGGCAACGCTCAGAAATGAAAAAATTATTAGAACAGAATATTTAAGACAAAAATCAACCGAAAAAAAGTAAATTCTAGAGCAAATTTTTCCGATGTCTTTTAATATTTGTATGTGGTTCATGCGATTCGATTTCTTAGATGGTAGGTTGTTCAGAGTATTAAAATTTGTGAGAGTGTTTTTGGTGTTAATAAGGAGATTGATTTTTGAATATGTACATTCCTCATGTGCAATTTGGGATTAGTAAATTTTTTATAGTCCTATTTTTCTGTATTTCCAGTATTTTAATATTATAATTGCAGCATAGGTTCATAACTGACTTCCATAATCGAGGAATAAGAATTTTGTTATTTATAAATAAGAATAAAGAGTAAAATAAGAATTTACTCTACATAACATGGTCATCAGGCCCCCATATCAATACTATGGAATTAAAAATTTTCTATTATACTATATTTTCTATTATTTTCTATTTCTACTAACTACTCATTACCTTTCAGAAATATTTACAATTTAATTCAAATCTAAAGGAAAAAACCTTCAATAAATATTTGAAAACTAATTTAAAGAAATATTTAAATATTTCTGAGATAACGACATTTGCAAGGTAAAAGTAATCCCATTTATATTTTTCTCATTTTCTGAGAAACGATCCTGAAAGGAAATTACTCCACATATTGCAGTCAAGAAATTGCAGTACTTCGCCAATAAAAGTAAATTGAGATGTCTGGATGGATACCAGTTCTATAGAAAATTCCAAAAGTTCTATAAAAGATTCGTAGAAACTATTCATACTTTCATACATAGTTTGCTGGAGCAGTATTAACACAGCTATAACATATAGATCTTTGATATTATAATATGAACGTGAAAAAGTATTTTTGTCCAATTCCCTCCGATATATTCCACTGTGTTTGCAGTTTAAGAAACATTGGAAAGTTTTACAGCGCTTATGGTTGAGTTGGAAACTATTTGAAAGAAATGATTTTTCCATAAACATGTTACTGTTATAAAATCAGTGCTTCAAAAGAATTTTCAAATATCGAGTCAAATTGTAGACTTTCTAGATATATTTTGGCATAATAATGCTTTGCAAGATCCACGAAACTGTAATGGTTTGTTTGATAAGGGAATTTTTGTTTTTAAATATTTGAATTGAAGCATATTAATTGATTTCGAAACTAATTCAAAAATTATTAAATATAAGTATTTATATCTAAATTTTTTATTTAATGATATTCAAGACATTTTTTTCAACTGAAAAATGTATAATGAAAAAAAAAAAGATGATAAGTAATGTTGATGTTAAATTTAATTAATAGTTAATATTAATAAAATTAGTTCATTTTAAAGTTAATATTTAATTAATAAATTTTATTTCTGAAAAACTTAAACTTAAAAAAACGTAATATACTCTATTTAAATAAAAAATTTAAATTATATACACTTTTGAGGTGCATCATAGATCCTTGTGGTGCACACCGGATAACATCTGATATGGCAAAAGGATCTACAAATATGGCTTCAGTCTGGCTCTCAGTGTGAGTTTCTTAAGTGTTCTGCAGTAGAACGTAGGTGGATTGTCCTTAAAAACAAGAGAAAGGATAATTGAAATCATCCTTAGGTACTCCTTATTTGAGGGATGTTTTAACTAAGAAACAGTTAGAAGCCCTGGTACAATCCTATTTATGATATCCCTGAATGACCTAGGGAAAATGGGTGGCATTGCTACGGCTTTTCTGTGGTGATGATTGTCTCCGCAAGCGCATTTATAGAATTAAACTGGCTCCTGAGTCTGTTTGTCTCCTGTATGATAATCAGGTAGAAATGGATCTACCTCACCTTGCTTCCTGTTCTGCACTGCCTCCTGTTACTTTATGGAAGAGTTATTGGATTGCCAGTCGTAAGTGTATGGATTAACTGATGACATTTGTCTCTAACTTGTTATTTGTATTTATTTTTATGATATCTGTTGTCCTGTAAACTTGCCATTGAAAATAACAAAATATATACATATAACTATAGTACATGACATTTGAAGGAATTGGGCTCTTGATTAGGAAAAATAGATATAGGTCTAGATACAAATAGATAGATATAGGTCTAGATACAAATAGATAGATATAGGTTTAGATAGATATAGATTTCAAATAGATAGATATAGGTCTAGATTTCCTTAGATTTAGGTCTACTATACAAACGCTGAATCACTAAGTTGAACAAACAAAAAAAAAAAAAATTATTCAGCCAATTTTCAAACAATTATTATTATACCAATTTTCTAACTTAGTATTATCAAACAAGTTAAGTTACATTAAGTTAGTTAAATTACATTAAATTTCCCATGGAATAGTACATTGTTTTGTGGCATATAGTTGAACACTCACTAATTTATGCAAAGAATCATTTTATAAAAGTGTAAAGCTCTGAAGTTTACCACAGCATAGTACGTTGCTTTGTGGCATGTAGTTAAACACATAATTTACGCAAAGAATCATTTTCCAAAAGATTAAAGCTCTGAAGTTTACCATAGCGGTTTAGCGTGTAGTATGCTTACCATATTTGGCGCCAAAGTCACCAATTGTTTCAGAATCGTCTAAGGAAAAAAAAAATCGCCTTTTTTTTGTTTTTCCAGTATCACTAACAATATCAATGATTTCTGCAAAAATTTAAAAATTTAAAAATACGAACAAAAATAAAACATGAAATCTTAGGATTTATAAAATGATATTAAATGAAAGACGAATGTGCCCTAATTTTTAAAAATAAATAGAATAAATGACTAGATATTGTAAAAAAAATTTCCTAATAAAATGGCGTTTTTTATTTCTCAGAGTATTCCAGTTCAATGTTTTTTGAGATATATTCTCTCTGGTGTTAGAAAAGAAAGAAAAACCCCAAAATTCTGCATCATTTTTCATAATCGAAACTTTGAATATGAGATTAAGCACCGACGGGATAAATTAAATTGTTGGAATGCAGCATAAGTTGTGGAATTTAAATATGCAAATTGTTCCAGGCACAAGGGTCTGAATGATATTAGAAAGATGTAAAAGTGGCTTTTAAGTTACCTTTCCGGCACTTGTGTGAAAATTGAATCAAAAAGCCTTTTAGAAACTTGTCACTGGAGTCCTGAAGCTGTCAAAACCGGGTTTAAGACTCGAAAATTATATTCCTTGTTTTATAATGCTAATGCATGCTTCAAAATACCCTAAATGCCGATATATTTTGGACTATAAAGATTTTTGTTACGTCTTTTGGAGCAGTCTTTTCATTTGGTTAATTTATCAAATCTTTCTTTACTGTAGTATGAGAATTTGCATAAGTGTATTATTCAAAAATGGCGATTGTTGCTAAAAGCAATTCGGTTGCATCTTTAATTTTGAGTAATTATATAATTTAGAGTTCGATTAAGACTATACAAGACTATTAAAATATTAAAATAAAATTTAAATTATTCTTAGAAAATGGATCCTCAAATCTTCTCGTTCTGGAGCTTCAGATTCGAGTCCTGGCGGTGACATGGATGTTTGTTAGTGGTTCGAAATCCACGTTAAACTGTAGAGGTTTAGTTTGTCGTTCAATTTCATTTCACAGAACGGGACCTACAGTTTAAAGTGGATTCCGAAACCCTAACAAACATCCATGCCACTGCCAGGATTCAAACCTGAAATCTGTGGTACAAAAGGGGAGAGCGTTAGCCATTTGGCCACCAAGCCACTCGTTAAACTGTAGGTCCCGGCCTATTTGGCTAAAATGTGCAAAAAAATGACCTTAGCGTGACAAACCAAACAAACCTCGTTCTGGATGTAGTGAATGCAGTAAACCTACCAGTCAACGAACTTCTTGCATTTAATTCTTTGGACCAAAAAAAAATCAAACCCAACTGGAACCTTGGTGAACTTTTGTTCTCCTGATATATGCCAACAGCCCATTGATGGTCTATGAAGGAAGGACATTGCCTTTCTGTAACTTTCTTAGGGATAGCTGATCATCATTTATCGACCTCTTGCATTTATTGTTTGGAATCAAAAATAAATGCAAGAGGTCTATAAATAAGTGCAACTGGCCCACTGGAGCATCTGTGTACATTTATTCCACTGATGTATGCCGAAAACAGCCTACTGATGAAGGAAGGACATTGCACACCTGTAGCATTCTTAGTAAGGTTTAGTTTGTCGCTCTACGGCCATTTTGTGTACACTTTAGATTAATTAGACGGGGACATAAAGTTTAATGTGAATTCTGAGCCACTAACAAACATTAATGCCACAGCCACGATTCGAACCTAAAGCCAGCGGTACCAAATGGCAGAACGCTAGCCAATTGAAACCCTCAAGCCGCTGTAAAATTCTTAGGGAAAGTTGATAATCATTTATCGAAGCATTTATTTTTTAGTTCCAAAAATAAATGCAAGAGGTTGATAGAAAATTCAACTCACCTACTGGAACATCTGTGTACTTTTGTATGCCACAAAAAGCCCACTGATGGGGGATGAAGGTTATCATTCTGTAGCATTCTTAGAGAGAGCAGATCATCATTTATCGACTTCTTGCATTTATTATTTTTTTAGTTCCAAAAAATAAATACAAGAGATCCATAAATAAGTGAAGCTGGCTGATTGGAACATCTGTGTACTTTTCTCACTGATGTATGCCCTAAACAGCCCACTGATGGGTCATGAAGGAAGGACATTACCTTCCTTTAGGCAATCTTAGAAATAGCTGAATCCCATTTGGATGATGTACGGCATAAAACCTGTAGAAACTCACACCAGGCTACTTGATTTACATACCAGAAGATAACACACAGAGTCCCAATAAACATAATCTTCCCCTCATTTCTGAAAATAGGGAGGAAAGCTAGAAAATCCCATTAACCAATCTGGGTGTTGATGAGAAACTCTTACACATGTTTTCAAAATCGCTATCGAGTCTCTTCGTTTCTGAAAGTAGGAACTAGTACGGATGTTGTTAGGTATTTGAACCTGGGCAGTCGTGTATATTAGTTATGTATACTATATGTATATACCTCGTGCATACTATACATAGTGTATATCGCCAGACCAGAAATCAAACTATAACCGCAAGTTATATCAAGAGTCAGAAAGCAAGTTATAACATTTGACCTTGGTTTGAATCTGGTATAGGCTGAAATTGTGCTTGGTTTGCCATTTCTTTTCTACATATTTATAAAACTGGCCGCCATCACTTTTATAAGCTTATTTTAAATATAGTTTTAGGTTACTTATATGAAATGGAATCCATTGTTCAATGTTTAAAAATCTTAAAAATAAATTATTTCTATAGCTAAAATGAAAAAAAAAAAAAAAAAAAAAAAGGATAGTTGGCCTTTTATTTTTCAGTTCTGAAATATTTTGAACTTAACTTCAATGGATATAAAGCGAACTCCGAAATTGAATTCTTTTTTAATGTCTCTCTTTACTATTGTCTTATAGTTATTGAAACTACATCATGCTTACCCAAGTTATTTAAATAGAGAAATTGAAACGATATGTCAGTATTTATATTTCAGATCATAGAACAGATCCTATTTCGAATAATTTATTCGAATGACACTTCGAAAGTGTTCCATACGATTCTTTTTGGAATGATCTTTCCTATTTTCTAATCCATAAAACCGGACTGACAGCTTTCCTTGTGAGCATTTGAAAGTTGTCAAAAACAAATAAAACCCGAATCGAGAAATTTTTAAAAATAGTAAACTACTTTGAATCTATAAACTTGAAAATTCCTTCTATTACTTGTGTATTATGCATACATTTTCGGAGCTTACAACTAAGCTATATTTTCCAAAACATATTTTATAAAGTTTACAAAATCTTTTTTAATGCCGTAATACTTGAGAAAAAATACTTGAATCTTCTTTTATATTATCCATATGAAATTTATTCAAAATTTTCTTGATGTTAAAAAGTTTTTTTTTTCAGCATCAAGAAGAAATATAAAGCTTTTGCTGGAATGTTTTTGAGTATTTTATTTTAACTTACAAGCTGCAAAGTGTTTTGTAATAAAGTCTTGGTTGATAAATTACTTTTAAACGAGATATATATTAAATTTATTAATATTCTTATAAATAAAGAAAGGGAAAAAAAGTGTTAAACTTAACCTAAAAAGAAAAATTACATTAAATTCAGATTTTTGTCGAGTTAATTTTTGCTCTAGATTACATGACCAAACATCTCTTAAACGAGTCAGCAGCCTGATGGCCAATCGGCTAGCGCTCTGTTCTTCGTGCCCCAAATTTTAGGTTCGAATCTTGACGGTGGCAGGGATGTTTGTTAGTGGTTCGGAATCAACACTAAACTGTAGGCCCTGGTCTAATTAGACTAAAGTGTGCAAAAAATGACCGTAGAGCGACAAACCGAAAATAACTTAGATGAGTCGAATAAATATTATAACGCTCACATAGAATAACAGTTGTACAAAATTTCGAAATTGCTTTTTTTCCTCTTATCACTGTGTTTCAGTTCGTCTAAAAGTCCAGCTGGAATCTAATGTTTTTCTATAATTAGCCATTGGTGCATTATACGTGGCATGTAGTTGAACTATTACTAATTTACGCAAAGAATCATTTCCTAAAAGATTAAAGGTATTAAGTTTACCATAGCACATTACATTCTTTTGTAGCATAATAGTTGAACACTCACTAATTTTTGTAAATAATTCTTTTTAAAAATTAAAGCTATTAAGATTACCATAGCATAGTACATTGTTTTGTGGCATATAGTTGAACACTCACTAATTTATGCAAATAATTGTTTTTTAAAAAAATTAAAGCTCTTAAGATTACCATAGCATAGTACATTGTTTTGTGGCAGTACATTGTTTTGCAAATAATTATTTTCTAAAAGGTTAAAGCTCTTAGGTTTACAATAGCATTAAACACTCATTAATTTATGCACTAAAAGAGTAAAGCACCCCAAAGTTAAAGTTTACCATACCTTTTTAGCTTGTGGCATGGTTACCATATTTGGCGCCAAAATCACCATTCTTTTCTGAATCGTATAAGAAGAAAACTGGACTCCCAGTATCACGTACAATATCAATGATTTCTGGAAAAATATAAAAATAAAAATATAAACAAAAGAAATATAAAATTTTTTTTTTTTTTTTAAAGTCAATTCCGTTTTTTTCCACTACATTGCAGAAAAGTAATTTACAAATAAAGTTGAAATTTTCCTCTTACGTCTGAAGCCATCTATTATTTGATAAATGCGACTTAAATAAAAAAAACTAAAAATAATTACTTAAATTTAATTAATGAATTAATATTTGAAAAACTAACATTAACATCGTCATACACTACAAGTTCAAAAAAATTTGAACTCAAGTGGATGAATAAAAAAAAGTATTTTATGAACGATTGAAAATTTGAACAAGATATATATAGAGTGAGAACGTGAACTAAAAAGTATTTTATTAAAAAAAAAAAAACCACGAACCAGAAGGATTTATAAAATGATATTAAATGAAAGACGAACATGACCTAATGTTTTAAAAATAAATAGAATAAATGACTAGACATTGTAAAAAATTTCCCAATGAAATGGCGTTTTTTTATTTCTCATATTCTCTCTGGCGTCAGAAAAGGAAAAAAAAAAAAAACCATCAAAAATTCTGCATCATTTTTCATAATCGAAACTTTAAATATGAGATTAAGCACCGACGGGATAAATTTAATTGTTGGAATGCACCGTAATTTGTGGAATTTAAATGTGCAAATTGTTCCAGGCACAAGGGAATGAATGATATTAGAAAGATGTAAAAGTGGCTTTTAAGTTACCTTTCCGGCACTTTTGTGAAAATTGAATCAAAAAGCCTTTTTAGAAACCTGTCTCCGGAGTCCTGGAACTGTCAAAACCGGGTTTTAAGGCACCTAAATTATATTCCTTGTTTTATGATGCTAATGCACACTTCAAAATACCCTAAATGCCGATATATTTTGGACTATAAAGATTTTCGTTACGCCTTTTGGAAGCAGTCTTCTCATTTGGTTAATTTACCAAATCTTTTTTTTACTGTAGAATGAGAATTTGCACAAGTGTATTACTAAAAAACATGGCTACTGTTGCTAAAAATAATTCAGTTTAATCCTTAATTTTGAGAAATTGTGTAATTTAATTCCATTAAAGCAGTCAGAGCTATTAAATTATTAAAGTAAAATTTAAATTATCCTAAAAAAAAGGGATCCCCGAATCTTCTCGATCTGGAACTTCAGATTCGAATCTTGGCGGTGGCATAGATGTTTGTTAGTAGTTCGAATGCACGTTAAAATGTAGAGATCTCGTTTGTCGCTCAACTGTCATTTTATACACATGACGGCTAATTAGACCGAGACCTTCAGTTGAAAGTGGATCCGAACCACTAACAACCATCCATACCACTGCCCGGTTTTGAACCTGAAGCACCTGTGGTACCAAGGCCAGAGCGCCAGCCAAATGGCCATCAGACAGCTCGTTAAACTGTAGTTCCCGGTCTAATTGGTCTATAAAAAATTAGGTCCCGGTCTAATTAGTCAGTGTAAAAAATGATGGTAGAACGACAAATCTGACTTCGTTCTGGAAGTAGTGATTGCAGTAAACCTGCTAGTCAACGACCTCTTGCATTTATTTTTTCATTCCAAAAAATAAATACAAGATATCGATAAGTAAGTGCGACTGACAAATTGGAACCTCTGTATACTTTACTTCTACTGATATATGCCACAAGCAGCCCACTGATGGGTGAAGAAGGAAGGACATTGCCTTCCTGTAGCATTCTTAGGGATAGATGATCATCATTTATCGACCTCTTGCATTTATTTTTTGGTTCCAAAAACTAAATGCAACAAATCTACACTCATGTCCTTAAATTAAGGATAATGAAGTTCAGGCAAAGAAAGAAACAGAAGCAAAACAAATTTGACTTATTTGTAAAGTCTATTTATTAAACAAAAGGTAAAGAGCAAAAACGATACTATATGTTTGATATAATTAATGAAAATTGCGATTTTTACTCCCTGGAACAAATTTCAAAAAGAACCTATTTACAAAAAACTGTATAACATGGTTAGTATGATGGTAAATATGGAGTATGTCTCCCGGACGATGCAATACAGGCTTTACAACGCCTAGGCATGCTGAGTATCAAATTATCAATCTGATCTTGGGGAATATTACACCACTCATCAAGCAATGCCCTCCGAAGTTCCGGTTGACAGGTGGGAGGGGGTTGACGGGCTGCAATTCGTCGGCCAAGCATATCCCACCCATGCTCTATTGGATTCAAGTCCGGTGAGTATGCTGGCCAATCCATACGGGTGATATCCTCCAATTGAAGGCATTCGTCCACAATGTTTGCACGGTTAGGACGGGCGTTGTCATCCATAAACAGAAATTCAGCACCCATGGCGCCCCGAAACAAACGTACATGTTGTTCCAGAATGACATCCCGATAGATGTGACCTGTCATCGTTACACTCTGAACATGCGGGTCAGTTCTGGAACCAAGAATAATTCCTCCCAAACGAGCCATCCGGCACCTGGAACCGTAACGGTGTCGTTCAATGGTGTTCTTTTGATGGTAACGGGTATCTAGCGCTCTCCATATGAAAGTTCGGCGAGAATCAGACTGCACACAAAAC
This sequence comes from Caerostris extrusa, assembly GCA_021605095.1. NCBI lineage: Eukaryota > Metazoa > Arthropoda > Arachnida > Araneae > Araneidae > Caerostris > Caerostris extrusa. The sequence continues at coordinate 21,094 of BPLR01008461.1, read as the reverse complement.
CTGGACTCGTCGGAAAACATCACACAAGACCACTGTTGCGGTGTCCACAATGCATGCTCTCTACTCCAGGTTAATCCCAGGCGACGGTGAGTTGCGGTAAGTGGAACACATCTGACAGGCCTACGAGCATATAGACCAATGTGCCCTAAGCGTCTGTACACGGTCTGCCTTGAAACTGTCGTACCGACAGCTGAAGAGAGCTGACGAGACAGGTCTGATGCTGTGCTCCGTCTGTTTCTTTTGGCAGTAACTGCTAAGTACCGGTCCTCATTCGGCGTTATAACTCGGGGGCGACCTGGGATGTAACATCTACTCACATTACCATCCTCTTGGAATCGTTGCCAAATAATGGAGATGACACTCTGGGCGATTCCAAGTTCCTCGGATACTTCCAGCTGGGTACGTCCACATTCCAGTCGTCCGATAATTCTACCACGTGAAAAATTCTCCAAATGCTTCCTTTGTGCCTAACTATGCGGTTATTGCACTGAAAGGCTTTTAAAGCGCTTGTTAATAATTTTACTTCTTTGCCCCCATCCCCATATATACCCCTCTCTTACACTCTCGTCATTGTGACGTACTATCCGCGCCATCTGGTGGTTTCCTGTAATTTGCATATTCTTCTTCGAGATGTGTGTGATAATTCTACAGGTGAAATATTTATTTTAGAGTTCAATTTCGGTGTGATTCTGAATTATCCTTAATTTATGGACAGGAGTGTATATATAAGTGCAACTGACTGGAACTAGAACAAGACGACTGGAAATCTGTGCACTTTTTTTTTCACTTATGCGTTCTCACACCCGCTGATGTGTGATGAAGGAAGGACATTGTCTTCCTGTAGTATTCTTAGTGATAGCTGGTCCCATTCGCATGCTGTAATTGATAAATCCTGGACAAACTCACGTCAGGTTACTTAGTTTCTTCACCGGAAGCTAATACATATAGCCACAATCTTCTTTTCATTTCTGAAGTTAGCGAGGAAAGACAGAAAACTCCCTGTGCCAATATGAGTGTCGATGAGAAACATTTACACGTTTTCAAAATCGTCATCGCGTCTCTTCGTTTCTGAAATAAGGAACGGTTAAGGACGCTGTTAGCGGATTCGAATAAGAGCTCGAACATACTCTAGTTACGCAACTTATACAGTTGCGGACTACGACAACAAGTTATAACAAGACCATGAATCTGGAATTGGCTGAAATTTTCTTCTATTTAAAAGATAGTTTTAGTTTACTTATAAAAACAGAACCCATTGTTCAATGTCTTAAATACCTTATAAAATAAATTACTTACACAGCTAAAATGAAAAAAAAAAAAAAAGTGATATTTGGCATTGTATTCTTTAGGTTTTGACTCAAACTCAACTCGAAGGGATATAAAGACATCGCAAAAAAATTCAATTGCTTTTAAAGTCTTTCTTTTTTTTTGCCATCTTACTGAAACTACACCATATTTACCTAAGCTATTTTAACAGAGAAATTGAAACGATGTGTCAGTATTTATATTTCAGATCATAGAGCAGATCCGATCTCGAATAATTAATTCCAATGACATTTCAAAAGTGTTCCATACGATTCTTTTTGGAATGACCTTTTCTATTTTCTAATCCATGAAACCGGACTGACAGATTTTCTACTGATTATTTGAAAGTTGTCAAAAACACATAAAACTCGCATCGAGAAATTTTTAAACAGTAAACTAATTTGAATCTATAAACTAGAAAATTCCTTCTATTACTCATGTATTATGCATACATTTTCGGCGCTTACAACTGAGCTATATTTTCATAAACATATTTTGTAAAGTTTACAAATTATAATTTAATACAAATCGAAAAAGAAAAAAAATTTCTTATAGATATTTGAAAAAAATTTGAAGAAATATTTAAATATTTTTTGAGATAGCGATATGTGCAAGGTAAAATACATCACATTTGTACAAGAAATTTTTTTTCTTATTTTCTGATAAACGATCCTGAAAGAAATTACTCCACATATTGCAGTCAAGAAATTCCAGTACATCGGCAATAAAAGTATATTCAGATGTCTGGATGGATACCAGTTCTGTAGAAGATTCCAAAAGTTCTGTAAAAGATTCGTAGAAACTATTCATACTTTCATACATAGTTTGCTGGAGCAGTATCAGCACAGCAGCTATAATATATATAGATCTTTGATATTATAATACGAACGTGAAAAAAAGTATTTGCGTCCAATACTCTCCGAAATGTTCCGCTGTGTTTGCAGTTTAAGAAACATTGGAAAGTTTTACTGCGCTTATGGCTGGGTTGAAACTGTTTGAAAGAAATGATTTTCCATAAACATGTTACTGTTATAAAATCAATGCTTTAGAATGGTCAAATATCTTCGCCAAATTGCAGACTTTCTAGAAATATTTTGGCATAATATTATTGAGATGGCAAGCTTAAATTGCTTTACAAGATCCACGAAATGATAATGGTTTGTTTGTAGATATGTTCGGTAAAGAAATTTTTATTTTTAAATATTTGAAGTGGAAGCATATTAATTGCTTTAGAAATTAATTCAAATTATTTATAAATATAAATTTTTTAAATATAATTTTTTCATTCTTGACATTTTTTTTCAACTAAAAATGCATAATGGTAAAAATTCCTGCTTCGCAGAGGATAAGTAATGATAGTGTTAAAATTTAATTAAATAGTTAATAGTTAATATTAATTAAATTAATTATTTTTAAACAGTCGAAATTTAATTCAAAATAAATTTAATTTCTAACAAATTGAAAATTAAAAATTTAATATACTTCATTTTAATAAAAAAATTATATACATATTTGGAATAATGCTATAGAATTAAAATTCTTTCATTAGCAGTTTTTTTAATCTTAAACATTTACCTTTACCATTTAACTACCTACTCATTTACCTTTCAGAAAAGATTTATTATTTAATACAAATCTGAAGAAAAAAATCTTCAATAAATATTTTGAATAATTTGAAGAAATATTTAAATATCTCTGAGATTGCGATACCTGCAAGGTAAAAGATATCACATTTATATGATAGAATTTTTTTCTTATTTTCTGATAAACGATCCTGAAAGGAAATTACTTCACATATTGCAGTCAAGAAATTGCAGAACTTCGCCAATAACAGAAAATTCAGATGTCTGGATGGATAACAGTTCTATAGAAGTTCTAAAAGTTCTATAAAAGATTCGTAGAAACCATTCATACTTTCATACATAGTTTGCTGTGCAGTATTAGCACATCAGCTATAACATATAGATCTTTGATATTATAATACGAGCGTGAAAAAGTATTTTTCTCCAATTTCCTTCCGAAATATTCCGCCGTGTTTGCAGTTTAAGAAAACATTGGAAAGTTTTACTGTGCTTATAGCTGAGCTGAAACTATTTGAAAGAAATGATTTTCCATAAACATGTTACTGTTATAAAATCAGTGCTTCAGAAGAATTTTCTAATATCGCCGAAAATTGCAGGTTTTCTAGAAATATTTTGGCATACTATTTCTGAAATGGGCCAGTTCAAATTGCTTCTCAAGATCCATGAAACGATCATGGTTTGTTTGTAGATATTTTTAATAAAGAATATTTTATTTTTAAATATTTGAAATGGAAGCATATTAATTGGTTTAGAAATTAGTGAAAATATTTTTATATATGGCAAGTATTTATATATATTTAATTTTTCAGCATGAATGGGCGAGTGGCTAGAGCTCTGGCTCTCGGTACCCCAGGTTTCGGGTTCGAGTCCCGGCCGTGCTATGGATGTTTGTTGCGGTTCGAAATCCACTTTAAACAGTCGGTCCTGGTCTAACATTATCGTAGAGCTTTGTGGAGGTATTGTTATCCTGCGTCCGTTGCTTGTCTTCAAGCTACACGCACCTCCTGGTTAGTGCTAAGTGAGTAACGTCGGTGCAGCGCTTGCCTTAAGTCATCAAGACAACTACTGTCTAAGTGTTTTTCAGCTGCATTAGAAGGAAAAAAATATAAATTTTTTATTTAATGAAATTCAAGACAGTTTTTTCAACTAAATTGTATAACGGAAAAAACCCCAGTTCGTAGATTATAAATAATAAAATTCAGACATATGTAATTCTGATAGTAAAAATTTAGGTTTCGTGTAGGAATCTCGGTGGTAGCCTGGATGTTTGTTAGTGGTTCAGAATCCACGTTAAATTGTAAGTCCCAGTCTAATTAGCCTAAAGTGTGTAGAAAGTGACCGTAGAACGACAACACAAACCAAATATTCATTTGCGCAAGGGCCTCATGGTGGGTCAAGGACGTCTGCCAACTGAAAAATTTCGAGACAGGAGATGTTTTCTTTTTTATGGGATACGGTTGTCCATCCTACCGTCATATATATGATTTATAGCTTAAAGTGGATTCAAATCCACTACAAGCATCCATAGTATCGTCGGGACTCGAAGCCAAAGCCTGTGGCAGCGAGCTCTAGACACTTGGCCATTCAATATCAATGCTATGGAATAAAAAAATTTTCTTTAGAAGTTTTTCATCTAAACATTTACCTTTAACATTTAACTACTTACTCATTTATCTTTCAGAAAGATTTATAATTTAATACAAATCTAAAAAGAAAAAAATCTTCAATAAATATTTTGAATAATTTGAAGAAATATTTAAATATTTTTGAGATAGCGATATGTGCAAGGTAAACGAAATCACAGACAGACAATATGACAGACATTATTTTCTTATTTTCTGATAAACGATCCTGAAAAGGAAATTACTCCCCATATTGCAGTCAGGAAATTGCAATACTTCGCGAATAAAAGAAAATTCAGATGTCTAGATGGATACCAGTTCTATAGAAGATTCCAAAAGTTCTATAAAAGATTCGTAGAAACTATTCATACTTTCATACATAGTTTGCTGGAGCAGTATTAGCACAGTAGCTATAACATATAGATCTTTGATATTATAATACGGACGTGAAGAAGTATTTTTGTCAATTCCTCCGAAATATTCCGCTGTGTTTGCAGTTTAAGAAACATTGGAAAGTTTTACTGCTCTTATGGCTGAGCTGAAACTATTTGAAAGAAATGATTTTCCATAAACATGTTACTGTTATAAAACCAGTTCTTTATGAGAATTTTCATATATTGTGCCAAATTGTAGACTTTTCTAGAAATATTTTGGTATGATATTGCTGAGATGGTAAGTTTAAATTGCTTCGCAAGATCCACGAAACTGTAAGGTTTGTTTGTATATATGTTTGATAAAGGAATTTTTATTTTGAAATGGAAGCATATTGATAGGTTTGGAAATTAAATGGAAAAAGATTGATAAATATAAGTATTTAGATCTAATTTTTTTATTTAATGAAATTCAAGGCATTTTCCCAACTGAAAATGTATATAATGGGAAAAACACCTGCTTCACTGCAGAAGGTTAAGATTTAATTAAATAGTTAATGGTTAATATTAATTAAATTACTTAATTTTAAACGGCTAAAATTTAATTCAAAATGAATTTTATTTTTGAAAAACTGAAAATTAAAAAACTAATATACGTCACTTTAATAAAAAATTATAAATTATATTCATATTTAGAATGCAATGTAGATCTACCTCTACGTGGTGCACTTCGGCCAATGCTAATACGGCGAAATGATCTACAAACAGGGCCTTCAGTCTGCCTCTCAGTGTGAGTTTCTTAAGAGTTCTGCAGTAGAACGCAGGTGGATTGTACTAAAACAAGAGAGAGATTATAATTAAAAAAACCTTAGGTACTCCTTCTTCGAAGATGTTGCCTCTAGAAACAGTCAAGCCTGGTACGATCCTATTGATAATATCCCTGAATGGCCTAGAGAAACAATTGGTGGCATTGCTACGGCTTTTCTGTGGTGATGATTGTCTCCGCATGTACCTTTATAGAATTAAATTGGCTCTTGACTCTATCTGTCTCCTGTGTGATAACCAGGTAGAAATTATCATGCCTCACCTTGCTTCCTCTTCTGCACTGCCTCCTGTTTCTTTATGGAAGCGTTATTGGATTGCCAGATTAAGATGATGGATTAACTGATGCCATTTGTTTCTATCTTCTGTGTATTTAATTTTTTATTATATCTGTTGTCCTGTAAACTTGCCATTGAAAGTAAGAAAAATATACATATAATTATAGTACTTGACATTGGAAGAATTGGGCTCTTGATCAATTAGATATAGGTCTAGTATACAAGCACTGAATCACTAAGTTGAACAAAAAAAAAATTTATTCAGCTGATTTTCAAACAATTATTATTAAATCAATTTCGTAACTTATTATTATCAAACAAGTTAAGTTACATTAAGTTTACCATTACATAGTACATTGTTTTGTGGCATATAGTTGAACACTGACTAATTTATGCAAAGAATAATTTTATAAAAGTGTAAAGCTCTTAAGTTTACCACAGCATAGTACGTTATTTTGTGGCATATAATTGAACACTCACTAATTTACGCAAAGAATCATTTTCTAAAAGATTAAAGATCTTAAGTTTACCATAGCATAGTACATTGTTTTGTGAAATGTAGTCAAATACTCACTAATTTGCGCAAAGAATCTTTTCTAAAAAGAGTAAAGCTCTTAAGTTTACCATAGCATAGTACATTGTTTTGTAGAATGTAGTCAAATACTCACTAATTTGCGCAAAGAATCTTTTCTAAAAGAGTAAAGCTCTTAAGTTTACCACAGCATAGTACGATGTTTTGTGGAATGTAGTCAAATACTCACTAATTTGCGCAAAGAATCTTTTTCTAAAAGAGTAAAACTCTTAAGTTTACCACAGCACAGTACGATGTTCTGTGGCATATAATTGAATACTCACTAATATACGCAAAGAATTTTTCTGAAAGATTAAAAGCACCCCAAAGTTAAAGTTTACCATAGCTTTTTAGCTTGTGGCATGATTACTATATTTGGCGCCCAAATCACCAATTTTTTTTCTGAATCGTATAAGAAAAAAACTGGACTGCATTTTGTTTTCCCAGTATCACGAACAATATCAATGATTTTTCTGGAAAAATATAAAAAATTAAAAATATAAGCAAAAGTAATATAAATTTTTTTTTAAAGTCAATTCCTTCTTTTTTTTTTTATATTGCAGAAAAGTCCTTTACAAATAAAGTTGAAATTTTTCTCCTTACATCTGGCGCCATCTATTATTAGATACATGCAACTTAAATCAAAATTTTTTAAAATTAATTAATTAAATTTAATTAATGAATTAATATTTGAAATAACTATATTAACATTAAGTGTCCTGTAACTGTATTAACATTATGTGAGTGGATGAATAAAAGTATTTTATTAACGATTGAAAATTTGAACAAGATATATATAGGGAGAGTGCGAACTAATAGTAGGAATTGAAACAAAAAACATGAATCAACAAAAAATTAGTTGAATGATTCAATAATATATTAAAACATTTTGGAAAATTTAACAAAAACTGTGATTATGAACTTTCTATTCATTGGAATTTAATGCAATTGGTCAATAATTTTAAACAAACAATATTTTAAAAATTAAGCACACAAAATAATTTTATACGTCTTGAAAATGTAAAAAAAAAAAATTCTACAAAAAAAATTTGGATCTGTGTGTGATCAACGTGATCAGCTCTAATTAAATTAATTGAAATATTTTTTTTTAACTATAATTGAATGTGTAATTATACATATAATTCGTATATAAAAATTTTCGTTTTAAATGTATGATATTTAATTTATATATATTTTTAAATTTTTGAAAATGGTTGGTTTCTATTATGCCATCCGAGTGGCCTTATATTCACTTTAAAATAATACAATGGTCCCAAAGCACTGGTGTATATTTTGCGCCATTTTTACTGTATGAAAATAAATTGCTGGATATACCTCTTGAAAAACAACATTAGCTCAACTCATCAATCAAAACTTAAAGTAATAAGGTGAATTCAATACAATTGCTGGAAAACATTAAAAAATTTTTCAAAAGTAACAACATGTCACATGTTCCAGCAATTGCAAAGTCACGGAAATTCAAAATAGATGAAAAGAACACAGTGTCATCTTTCGCAAGGTTTTTAAAAATCTCCAACTCCGAAATCAAGAGAGAAAAAACATCACACGGCGAACCAACCCCAAAAATAAATAAAAAATAAAGACGCCCCCCTAAAAATATTTTTCTTATATCGTCCTTTATAAACGACGTACAGGAATAGAACAAATAAGAAGAAAAAATATGGAAAAGAATCATTCCAAAATCCATAGGATCAAACAACTTATTTGCATGAATTTCTCCCCTTTTTGTTTACTGATTTTTCTTCCTATTCTTTTTTTTTTTTCAAGTTTTTTTTTTTTCTGAGAGATATACATTTTTCTTTTTCTTAACTGTGTTTCCTGTGCAGACTAAAAATTGAAGGATATTTCATTTTAGAATAGGATGCACGGATTTTCTCTAGCGAAAAAAAACTGGATACGAAACCGGAAAATGAAGGAGTGAGGAAAACAGTTTGAAAATACTGTTACAAAATGAATGGTTTCAAGATTCATATATATATATATATATGTTTCTAGTCCACGCCATTATTTTGTGGGTTATATTTTTTTCCACCTTATGTTCTGTAAAATAATTGATTTCCCTTGCATATCTGAATCACAGTGTTGAACCTCATATCGTATTCAATGTTCTTTGTAAATAGAATAGATAAGCAAATAAACCTGAGGAAAAAGTACTATTAGATTCCTTCACTGAATTCAATCTGAAATATTACTGAATTTCACTGAAAATTCACTGAAAGCTTCTTATTTATTTCCACAACATTTTCTTTTCCTGTAGTTAAATTTTATTTCGTTATAAAATCTATTTAATGAGTTTTTGGATGTTAAATTGAAAAAAACGAACCTTTGGCTCGAAGTCATTTGACGAGGGTATATACGAATATATATAGCAGATTACAATCTAATCTTGATAGATAGTAATCTTGATAGAAGCTAGGATAGTAGTAGTTATACTACAGATGTATGTACAGTACTACTACTATTATGAGTAATAATAGTAAAGATTTATTAAATTATTAAATAAACAGATTGAAATAAATATTATTGAATAACAGATTAAATTAATTGAATGATTCAGATTAAAAATTAATTGAACGATTCAATTATAGGCAAAAGTAATCAATTGAGTAATATATGCAAAATTAATTGAACGATTCAGTAATATACACAAAATTAAGGATTCAGTAAAATAGGCAAAAATTAATTGAAAGATTCATTAATATAATGATTCAGTAATATTAATTGAACGATTCAGATAATATTAAATGTTTCACAAAATTTAATTGAATGATTCAGGTACACAAAATTAATTGAACGACTCAAAAATAATTGAACGATTCAATAATATAGGCAAAAAATAATAACAATTGAGTAATATATGCAAAATTAATTGAACGATTCAGTAATATACACAGTTACACCTTAATATACACAAAAATTAAGGATTCAGTAAAATAGGCAAAATTAATTGAAAGATTCATTAATACAGGCAAAATTAATGATTCAGTAATATACAGAAAATAATTGAATGATCCAGATGCACAAAATTAGTTAAATGTTTCAATAATATACAAACATTTAATTGAATGATTCAGGTACACAAAATTAATTGAACGACTCAGTAACATAAGCAAAATTAATTGAACGATTCAATAATATAGGCAAAAGTAATCAATTGAGTAATATATGCAAAAAATTAATTGAACGATTCAGTAATATACACAAAATTAAGGATTCAGTAAAATAGGCAAAAAATAAAGATTATTATTTAATGATTCAGTAATATACAGAAAATGTTTGAATTTCCATTAATATATCCAACATTTAATTGAATGATTCAGTACACAAAATTAATTGAACGACTCAGTTATAAGCTAATTAATTGAACGATTCAATAATATATAGGCAAAAAATAATGGAATAATTCAGTAATATACACAAAATTAAGGATTTAGTAATTTATTATTGAGTGTTTGATTTCACCAATCGGCTCTCCCATTCCTTTAAAAAAATACAACATTCCTAAGCTCCCGCTTATATTTTAAGCCATTTTTACTGTATGAAAATATATTGCTGGATATATCTTTGAAAAACTGCATTTGCTCAACTCATCACTCAAAACTTAAAGTAATAAGGTGAATTCAATACAATTTCTGGAAAAACATTCCAAAATATTTTTTTTTAAAGTAACGGCATGTCACAACTTCCAGCAATTGCAAAGTCACAGAAATTCAAAATAGATGAAAGAACAGAGTGTCATCTTTCGCATGGTTTTTAAAACCTCCAACTCCAAAATCAAGAGAGAAAAAAACTCACACGGCGAACCAACCAAAAAAAAATAAATAAAAATAAAAAATAAAGACAGCCCCCTAAAAAATATTTTTTTATATCGTCTTTTATAAACGACGTACAGGAACAGAACAAATAAGAAGAAAAAAATATGGAAAAGAATCATTCCAAAATCCATAGGGATCAAATAACTTATTTGCATGAATTTCTCCCCTTTTTTGTTTACTGATTTTTCTTCCTATTCTTTTTTTTTACACGTTTTTTTTTCTGAGCGATATATATTTTTTCCTTTTCCTTAACTGTGTTTCCTGTGCAGGATAAAAAATTGAAGGATATTTCATTTTAGAATAGGATGCACGGATTTTCTCTAGCGAAAAACTGGATACGAAACCGGAAAATGAAGGAATGAGGAAACGTTTGAAAATACTGTTACAAAATGAATGGTTTCGAAATTCATATATATATATTTTGTTTTCTAGTCTACGCCATTATTTTGTGGATAACATTTTTTTCCCCTTATGTTCTGTAAAATAATTGCTTTCCCAGCAGATCTGAATCACAGTGTTGAACCTCATATCGTATTCAATGTGCTTTGTAAATGGAATAGATAAGCAAATAAACCTGAGGAAAAAGTGCGATTAGATTCCTTCACTGAATTTAATCAGTAAGGTTACTGAATTTCACTGAAAATTCACTGAAAGCTCTTATTTATTTCCACAACATTTTTTTTTCTTTTTCTGTAGTTATCTGTAGTTGAATTTTATTGCTTTATAAAATCTATTTAATGAGTTTTTTTATTGTTAATATGGAATAAAAACCTTTGTTCCAAAGTTATTTAACACTAGAATGCTATATAAATATAGCAGATTCCACTGTGATCTGGCTACTACAGATAATATAGAAATGCCCAATGAAGTAAGATAGTAGTAGTGTATCCAGAATGTACTACTACTATGTGTAATAGTACACTACTACTATCTGTACTACTACTATGTGTAGTAGTACAGATTGTAAGGGGCTTTCGAATGGCGAGTGTCTAGTGGCGAGTCCGAGTGGCGAGTCGCTTTGGCGCTCGGTGCCATAGGTTTCGGGTTCTTGTCGATGCGGTGCCATAGTCCAGCATGGACTATGCCGGGCGGTGTTTGTGGTGGTTCTGAATCCATGTTAAACCGTAGGTCACGATTATGTAAGAGTGTCACGGAGTCCAGTTGGACTTCTCACCCACATCATTCACAACTGTATAGGAGCAACTTAGGTGGGTGTGGTGTGGTGTGGTAATAGTAGTAGAGTAGTATAGATACTGCAACCACATTATGTCATCTTAACTTGTAATGAATAAGAATAGGAATAATTGGCATCTAAGGTCTCGCAATTCCTCTCAACTAAAACACTTTCTGGAATAGCCATGCTTATATCCGATATAGACATAGTACATTTAGGTTTAGTTTCCCCTTATGGGCATCATACCGACTTTCCCAACCGACTTGTGACAGGGTTAAAGTGGGCAGCTAATGTGCAGAAGGGCTTAGGTTTTGAATAGTCTGAGGGCATCTTTGTAGTCGTTGTAATCGGTAACGAGAAGACTCGTTAGTGTTTAGGACAGCATGCATCAAGCATTTGCCTCAATAAAATAGTTTCCCCGATGGAAGTTTTTGGTTTTTCTCCCATAAGATATCAAATTCTCGGCAGTTATCACTAAATGTTTTCCTGGAAGTCAATTTCATCATCCTCTCTCTATCAGAGGACTCTTCGTACACAAAAAAAAGGAAGCAAGAGATCCACCCGTAGTAGATTGTCCTGATTTCCCGTTGATGGACTGATCATATCATACCTAAGTGAACACAAGGTCCATCCAGAAGTCAATGTCGTCTTCTCCTGCCGGTGAACTCTTTTATTTAATACATAACTGGAACATTAGGTCCACTCTGAAGTGATTGTTCTGACTTCCCGTCGACTGTCTTATCACATCATACATAAGTAGACCACGAGGTCTGCCCAAAGTCATTATCCTGATTTCCTGTCGATGGATTGATTATAAGTGGTACACAAGGTCAATCCAAATCAGTGTCATCTCCCATTGGGGGGACGGTTCTCATAATATATAAGGGAACACGAGGTCCATCAGAACTCAATGTCACCTCCCATTGATGGACGGTTCTCATAATATATAAGGGGAACACGAGGTCCATCCAGAAATCAAAGTCATCTTCTTCTGTAGGTAGACTATTTACATAAGTGGAACGCGAGGTCCAGATGTCCAGAAGTCATTATCTGGGTTTACCAATAAATGACTGATCAATACATAAGTGGAATAATAGGCTCATCGATGATATACACGAAGAAACTGAATTCGATTAGTTATGACGTGCATGTGGTCTGGCGGTCAAATGGCTAAAACTCAGGCCTTTGATTCCACGGGTTTCAGGCTCGAATTCTGGCTGCTGCATTTATGTTTATTAGCGTTCGAAATATACTTTTTAAATTGTGGCTTCAGGCCTAATCATCCCTAGATTGTTTGTCCCTTGCACTAGATTGTTTGGCCTTAGAGCGACAAATCAAATCAGAAGTTCAGCACTCTATGCAACAAATCGGTCAGCTCTTACGAGAATTTAATATAATTAAATTATTTATTGTTTAATTTTATTTTCAATCCTGCTTAAAACAGGCTTACATTTAATATTTTCTCAAATCTATTACTTTTTATTCTTAATGTATTTTGAAGTAAAAAACATTAAATTATATGTTTAATCAAATTTATAACACATAAAAAATAATTCATTTACAAAAGTTATTAAATTCAACTTTCCGAATTTAAAATAATTGAATGCAGTCAATATCAATTCAGAAAAAATTTCTTAAAAATATTTCTTGAAATATAACAATATGTCGCAACTGTAGTTATTGCGCATCCACGAAAATTCCTATAGATAGAGGAAAAGAATATCATCTTTCCTATTGTCCTAAAAACTCCAACTCCAAAATCGATATAACAACAAGAAAAGTGTCTGTTTCGCCCTTTATAAGCGAAAAACAGAAAAAAAAATATTTAAAAAAATGGAAAAAAAAAAATCATTTCTAAGTCCTTGGGATCAAACATCTTATTTGCATGAATTTCTTCCCTTTCTTTTATTTTATTGTTATGTTTTATTTTTTATTTTTACACTTTTCCTGGAGATATATTTTTTCCTCTTTTCTTGAACAGTATTTCCCATGCCAGAATAAAAAAAAAAATTGTTGGATATTTCATCGTAGAATAGAATGTGCTGATTTTCCCCAGTGAAACAGAGGGGATACGATAACCGGAAATTCAGGAAATCGAGAAAAATTCTGGAAATTCTATCTCGAAATGAATTGTTTCCAAGTTCAGTAGACTTATTTTGTAAATGTATTAATTTTCTAATTTTAATAGGCTATTATTTGAGATTATTTATGTATAAATTTGGTTTTCAAATTAATTGCATTTATGAAGATATTCAGCATTTGGAATCTCATATCAAATTCAATATGCATTTCATGAAATAAATAAGCCATTCTAAGTAATTGCATTTATTTGAATCATTCATATATCTAATTTGTTTCTTCAATAATGCATTTCATGAAGATCTGATTCACATTGAAATAAATTCAATATGCTTCAGATAAATAAATACGATATTTAATTCTCTAGTTTTAAGTAGGTAATTTGTTTGTGGTAAGCATTTATCTATCTAGATTGGTTTCTTCAAAATAACCGTATTTGATGAAGATCTGAATTGAATTGTGGAATCTCATATCAAATTCAATATGCTACAGAATTGAAATAAATACGCCGTATTAATTCTCTAATTTCTAACGTTGAACTGTACCAGAAATTTATTCGATTGATATTTTTTTGCCTTTATTGAATTTTGTCTGATTTTTGTTGTTAATTAATTTAATTAATTTTTACCTTATTTACCTCCTTTAATGAAAGAACCAGTTAAGAAAAATAATATAGTTATTTTTTTTATCCAATGAAAGAAAATCAACATTATTTGCTACAGAAGATATACAGTTCGGCAACAAAACTTGATAAAAAAAAAAAACATTATTTTTAGATCAACACAATGATATCGCCAATTATAAATTATGTCTTTATTGAATTTTGTCTGAATTTGATATTAATTAATTTACCTTATTCACCATCGATGAAGTAGTTAATTTCGAAAAAAATAATACATTTTTTTTTCTAATTAAAGAAAATCAACATTATTTGCTACGAACAATTGGCAACAGTTGAAAGACAAACATTATTGCTACGAACAGTTGGCAATACCTGAAAAACAAACATTATTTACTATGAACAGTTGGCAACATTTGAAAAACAAACATTATTTGCTACGAACAGTTGAAAAACAAACATTATGTTAGATCAATTCAATGATATCACCAATTATTTAAAATTAAAGTACAGTATTTTCACGTAATAAGTTGTCTTTAATCTGATTCCTTTTTTATGTTCATAATCTCTTGTTAAAAATAATAAATTAAAGATTTTTAAATTTTTTTTTTATCTCTACCGAATACCTTAAATGAAAAATAATTTTTAATTCTTGGAATAATTTTTTCTGTCCACCCAAATCGTTTATTATACAATCTTCATCGGTGCGAGAATTCTATATCTTTGCATTAAAGAAACAAAACACTATGCTAAAAAATAAAAATACAAAAAAAATTTACACTCTTAATAATAATAAAAAGTTCCTAATTTCTGCTCTCTAACATGGCGGAAATACAAAAAGAGTGCAAGGAATTTAAGCACACAACTTTGTGTTTTAATCTATTTAAGATTCTAGAGAACAAAAAAAAATTTATTTTTTTCTTAAATGTCTTGATTATTAGGAGACGAACCGCCAATTACACGAGCTTTCTTACTTCTGGCAGATGCTAAATTCCATTTATTACATCGAAAAATGTTTTGTTTCATACCTACAACAAAGATAAATATTTTCATTTATTTAACCCAAGTCAGATAAGATGTTCATTAATATAATTAGCAAATGCAAAGGAGGAAAAATGAAATTTTCACTTGACGCTTAAAGGCAACTCGAAAGCCTGACTTGATTTAAATTTAAATTCAAAATATCGCTTTGAGTTCATTCAAGTTGTTTATTTTTGATTCATCAAGAGCTAAATTTACCGCGTTTCTGTCTACATTCTTTATTGAAATAATGTATACATAATAAATATTTCAAAAAGCATCTTTTGTGAGGTCGTATTTTTGCGTTTTGTGTAAATAATTTCCTTTTATATTGTAATTCGCTGAAAGATAATGGTGATAATCATACGTAAAAATTAAAAAAAGCAGCTCTGTTGATGATTAAAATGCATATATTTGTTAAATAAACAACTTTACTTGGTTTGATATTTCAGGAAGTGTAAATTAGTTTTATAAAGAAAACATTGGGAGAATCTTTGAGAAATTGCCAATTTAATTTCGCTTAATATCTGAGATGTATTTTAACATAAATCTTAATTTGAAATTTGATAAAAAAAATTTCAAAAGCAAATTTGTATCAAGATAAAAGACTCTAAGCTAACTTCCAATTTAATTTTATGGCATATTTAAACGTAAATGGTTGTTTCGGAGATAGAGCAAAAGGTTTTCAAGCAAATGATTAATCTTGATTTGATTTTAAATTTTTGTATCTATGTTTCATTCATTTTGTAATTTATTTTTATTTTCCTTGAATCATTCCAGTTAAGTAAAACATTGGTTTTGTTTAGCAATATATATATTTATGCTAACTAATATAAGATTCAGATGCCATAGCCAAATCACAAAATAGGGGCCGTTGGGATTTGCCGACTTTTGTGCCCCCAATTAAACAATACTATTACACCACACCACTGTGCCTAGAACTGCGTTGCCCCTATACAGTTTGCGAATGATGTGGGTGAGAAGTCTGACTGAGCTCTGCGAAGTTCTATAGTCATATAAGACCGGGACCTACTGCTTAAAAATATTCCTACGGATTCCAAACTACTACAAGCATCCATGACACTGTCGAGACTCGAACCCAAAACCTGTGGCTCCGAAGGCCAGAGGGCTCGACACTCGGTCATTCAACCCGACTCATGACCCAGCGATAATACACGAAACTGAAGATTAAAGGTCTCGGGTTGAAATCCCTTGGAAATATTCGTTATAGTTATTGTTTTCAAAAGAAGAGAAAAAAATGTGAAAATATGTGTCAAACATATCTAATAGATATTAAGGCTGATTAATAGGTATTTTCTGTAATTTCACTTATTCGACACATATAGGCGGGGGCAGCAAATATTTAAAGTCATCCTAGCAAAAAGTCTTTCCTCATCTCTCATTATTGAAATGTTCATTGCTCAAAATGGAAAACACGAAGCTCACCGATGTTTAACGAAATGTCCTTTTGTGGAACTTTCAATAAAACCTTGAATTGTACCGAAGAGTTTTTGGATTGATAATTTATGTCTTTATTTAATTTTTTGTCTAATTTTGTTATTAATTTATTTTACATTATTCACCACTGATGGTGAATACAGTTACGAAAAAAAGTAATGCAATTTTTTCCAATTAATTAAAATCAACATTATTTGCTACAGAACATATACAATTCGGCAACATTTTGAACTTTATTTAAAAAACTAATATTATTTCAGATCAGATCAATGATATCACCAATTATATTATTATGTCTTCATCAATTATAAATTATGTCTTCATCAATTATAAATTATGTCTTCATCAATTATAAATTATGTCTTCATTGAATTTTGTCTGTTTTGTTGTTAATTAATTTACCTTATTCACCATTTGAAAGATACAGTTTTGAAAAAAATAATACAATTTTTTTTCCAATTAAAAATAATCAATATTATTTGCTATAAGATATTTCGGCAACAGTTGAACTGGATTCAAAAACAAATATTATTTTAGATTAACTCAATGATATCGCCACTTATTTATAATTCAAGTACAGTATTTTCAGGCAATAAGTTGTCTTTAAATTCCTTTTTTTATGTTCATAATCTTTGGTAAAAATAATAAATTTAAGATTATTTAATTTTTTTTTCTACCAAATTTAAATGAAACTCAAGAATCGTTTTAATCTTCCTCGGATTTATTATATAATCTCCTTTTATTTTATAATCTCCATCGGTGAGAGAATTCTATATCTTTACATTAAAAACAAAACACTATGCTTAAAATAAAAATACAAAAATATTTTCTACTCTTAATAATAAAAAAAAAAAGTTTTCTAATTTCTGTTCACTAACATGGTGGAAAAATACAAAAGACTGCAAGGAATTTAAGCACACAACTTTGTGTTTTAATCTATTTAAGATTCTAGAGAAAAAAAAATTTTTTTTTTCTTAAATGTCTTGATTATTAGGGAGACGAACCGCCAATTACACGAGCTTTTTTATTTCTGGCAGATGCTAAATTCCATTTATTACATGGAAAAGTGTTTTTTTTTCATACCTACATCGAAGATATCCTCGTAAATATTTTCATTTATTTAACCCAAGTCAGATAAGATGTTCATTAATATAATTAGCAAATGCAAAAAGGAAAAGTGAAATTTTCACTTGACGCTTAATGGCAACTCGAAAATCCGACTTGATTTAAATTTAAATTGAAAATATCGCTTTGAGTTCATTCGAGTTGTTTATTTTTGATTCATCAAGAGCTAAATTTACATTGTTTCTGTCTACATTCTTTATATAATGAAATATAATGAAAAATAAATGTATACATAATAAATATTTCAAAAGGCATCTTTTGTGAGGTCGTATTTTGCGTTTTGTGTAAATAATTT
Organism: Caerostris extrusa; assembly: GCA_021605095.1. Classification (NCBI taxonomy): domain Eukaryota; kingdom Metazoa; phylum Arthropoda; class Arachnida; order Araneae; family Araneidae; genus Caerostris; species Caerostris extrusa. The sequence continues at coordinate 2,936 of BPLR01008461.1, read as the reverse complement.
CCTTTTATATTCTAATTCGCTGAAAGATAATGGTGATAATCATACGTAAAAATTACGGTTAAAAAATCAGCTCTGTTGATGATTAAAATGCATATATTTGTTAAATAAACAACTTTACATTCTTTGATATTTCAGGAAGTGTAAATTAGTTCTATAAAGGAAACATGGGAGAGTCTTTGAGAAATTGACAATTTAATTTCGCTTAATATCTACTATGTATTTTATCATAAATCTTCATTCAAATTTGATAAAAGAATTTCAAAAAGCAAATTTGTATCTAGATAAAAAATTCTAAGCTAACTGCCATTTAATTTTATATATTTAAACGTAAATGGTGGCTTTGGAGATTGAGTAAAAACATTTCAAGCAAATGATTAATCTTGATTTGATTTCAAATTTTGTACCTATGTTTCATCATTTTGTAATTTATTATTATTTTTCTTTGATCTTTCTAGTTAAGAAAATATTGTTTCTTTAACAATTTTGATTTATGCTAACTTATATTAGATGTAAACTTCGTTGGCGACATTTTGCGGCGCCAACTGAATGACACTACTACACCCCACCACAGTGCCTAGATCTGAGTTGCCTTTATACAATTTGCGAATGATGTGGGTGAGAAGTCTAACAGAGTTCTGCGCCGCTCTATAGTCATATAAGACCGAGCCCTACGGTTTAAAATGTGTTCCGGTGTAATTAAATGAGTTTTAAAAATGTGGTCTACAAGGAAAATATCCTCGTAAATATTTTCATTTATTTAACCCAAGTCAGATAAAATGTTCATTAATATAATTAGCAAATGCAAAAGGAAAAGTGCGATTTTCACTTGAACTAAGCTAACTGCCGATTTAATTTTTGTATATTGAAACGTAAAGGGGTTACTTCAGAGATGCGCAAAATTTTCAAGTATATGGTTGATCTGAATTTAATTTCAAATTTTTGTACCTATGTTTTATTCATTTTGTAATTTATAATTATTTTTCTTCGATATTTCTAGTTAAGAAAATATTGTTTGTTTAACAGTATTTATTTATGCTGACTTATATCAAAGATTTAAAATTAGTGTGGCCAAATCACAAAATAGGGGCCGTTGGGGTTTGGCGACTTTTTGTGGTGCCAACTGAACGATATTACTACACCACACCACTGCGCCTAGAGATGAGATGCCCCTATACAGTTTTTGCGAATAATGTGGGTGAGAAGTCTGATTGAGCTCTGCGACGCTCTGTATTATATATGACAGGGTTCTACGGCTTAAAGTTGATTCCGAACAACTAGAAACCCACCAAGAATTATAAATCATGTCTTTATTTATATTTGTCTGATTTTGTTATTATTTAATTTACCTTATTCATCATTAATGAAAGATACAGTTTCGAAAAACAATAATAAAATTTTTTCCCAATTAAAGAAAATCATCATTATTTGCTATAGTTTGGCAACAGTTGAAAAACAAATATTATTCTAGAACAATTCAATGATATAATTTATTATTTATAAATAATGTACTGTATTTTCAGGCAATAAATTGTCTTTAGTCTGAATCTTTTTTTATGTTCATAATCTTTTGTTAAAAATAACAAATTTAAGATTATTTTATTTTTTTTCACTTAATGAGTACCAAATAGCTTAAATGAAAAAGAATGTTTAATTCCTAAAATGATTTTTTTTTTAGTCCACCCAAATCAGATTTATTATATAATCTCCATCGGTGAGAGGATTCTATATTTTTACATTAAAGAAACAAAACAATATTCTTAAAATAAAATACAAAAAAAAAATAAAAAAAAAATTTCCACTCTTAATAATAATAATAAAAAAAAAAAATTTCTTAATTTATATTCTCTAACATGGTGGAAATACAAAAAGAGTGCAAGGAATTTAAGCACATAACTTTGTCTAACTTAAAAGATTTTTAGTCTATTTAAGATTCTAGAGAAAAAAAAATTTCTTTTTCTTAAATATCTTGATTATTAGAGGATGAACAGTCAATTACGCGCGATTTTTTATTTCTGGCTGATGCTAAATTCCATTTAGTACATGGAAAGTGGTTTTTTTTTTTCATACCTACAGCGAAGATATCCTTGTAAATATTTTCATTTATTTAACCCAAGTCGGATAAGATGTTCATTAATATTATTAGCAAATGCAAAAGGAAAAGTGAACTTCTTCACTTGACGCTTAAACTCAACTCGAAAGCAGGCTTGATTTAAATTTAAATTGAAAACATCGCTTTGAGTTCTTTCAAATTGTTTATTTTTGATTCATCAAGAGGCTAAATTTACTGCGTTTTCTGTCTACATTCTTTATTGAAATAATGTATGCAAATAAATATAATGTATAAATATAATTTAATAAATATTTAAAAAAGCATCTTTTTTGTGAGGTCGTATTTTTGCGTTTTGTGTAAATAATTTCCTTTTTATATTCTAATTCGCTGAAAGATAATGGTGATAATCATACGTAAAAATTAAGGTTAAAAGCAACTCTGTTGATGATTAAAATACATATATTTGTTAAATAAACAACTTTTACATTCTTTGATATTTCAGGAAGTGTAAATTAGTTCTATAAAGGAAACATGGGAGAGTCTTTGAGAAATTGACAATTTAATTTCGCTTAATATCTACTATGTATTTTATCATAAATCTTCATTCAAATTTGATAAAAGAATTTCAAAAGCAAATTTGTATCTAGATAAAAAGATTCTAAGCTAACTGCCAGTTTAATTTTATATATTTAAACGTAAATGGTAGCTTTGGAGATTGAGTAAAACATTTCAAGCAAATGATTAATCTTGATTTGATTTCAAATTTTGTACCTATGTTTTATTCATTTTGTAATTTATTATTATTTTCTTTGATCTTTCTAGTTAAGAAAATATTGTTTCTTTAACAATTTTGATTTATGCTAACTTATGTTAGATGTAAACTTCG
>BPLR01008460.1:0-84714 GCA_021605095.1 Caerostris extrusa | reverse complement strand
AACACGTGGACGTCTGAAAAAGGTCGGTTTACGATTCGTTTACTACTTACATTATATATATATTTTTGTATCCAACAATTGTTTTTTTTTTCTTCTTTTTTTTTTTTTTAATGTGCCAAAAGTTTGAATCAAAGTTTGCGCTTTTACTACTAAAATTGAAAAAGCGCATTTTAATTTAATTTGTTTCTTTAAAAAATTTATATTATTATAATTTGTATAGATAACCTACTAAATGTCACTTCCTTATCAACGCTGATTCAGTTTCATTGAAAGAAACTTAAGTTATAAGTTGTCCCCATATTTATAATTTAAGAATTATTACAAATTAAAAAAAATTTATCTACAATCAGATCCACACGTGGTCAACCCCCCTCCTCTGCATTTGGATCTCCCCCTCTTGTAATCTGTCGGGTTCGAGTCCCGGCGGTGCCATGGATGTATGTTAGTGGTTCGGAATCCACTTTAAACTGTAGGTCCCGATCTGTTTAGTCTAAAGTGTGCACAAGATGACCGTAAGAGCGACAAACCAACCCCTTGTAATCTGATATCCCCAGGGTGGCCAAAATGTCCTTGAAGAAAATCGTAGTTAATTTACTAAACTTCACAACATGGTATTATGAAAGAAACATGCTCACCCTACTCAAATAAACATCGATTAGTTATTGACTATCAAATGACACTCCATACCCAATATTGATGACCCTATTGAACAGCTACTGTTTACAATTTTCGATTCGGCTCAAAGGTATCTACAAATCATATTGGCAGAAGAGGAAGAGGCCAAATTAAAACTACATTAAACAGACAATTTGAAACAATGATATTTTGATTAACTAATGTATTTGGATTTACTAAACTTCACAACATGGTATTATGAAAAGAAACATGCTCACCATACTCAAAATAAACATCGATTGAGTTATTGACTAAGAAAAACGTAAAGACTTCATACCCAATATTGATGACCTATTTGAACAGCTACTGAGTTTAAATTTTCGAGTTTGGCTCAAAAAATATAGTACAAATCATATTGGCAGAAGAGGAGGCGGTAATTAAAAACTGCATTAAACAAGACAATTTGAAACAATGATATTTGGATTAACTAATGTATTTGGAACAAAGCCTTTTTGACTAAACTTCACAACATGGTATTAATGAAAGAAACAAAAACAATGTTTCGATACTCAAATAAACATCGATTAGTTATTGACTATCAAATGACACTCCATACCCAATATTGATGACCTATTGGAACAGCTTCTGTAGTCTGTTTACAATTTTCGATTTGGCTCAAAAGGTATCTACAAATCATATTGCTCGGCAGAAGAGGAGGCCAAATTAAAAACTTCGGCATTAAACAGACATGTTTGAATGGTTTCCACTTTATTAACTAATGCAATTCAGCAAAAATCGTAGAGCCAATGGTTATTGTACCATAATTTAGGTTGCTTAGGTAATGAAACAAATATATGTTTACGTTACCTCAAACATCCTTGTGCATGCTGAAAAATAAGTTAGGAAAATGAACGAAGAAATAACGTAAATTCAAAACGTCTTTGTGAGAAGCTAATTTGACTTCTGATGAGTGAAATGCAGAGTTTGCTTCTAAAATATAGTAAAATATCTAGACTTTCATAATTAAAAAAGGTTCAAAAAGGCGGTAGTAATTTAGTCAACCAGCAAATTTGCAAATGAAGTCAGGTGGTTTACCGGCTTAACCAGTTTTTTTTTTTTGGAACTATATATTCAAAATTATGCCGGATAGGAACAAAGCCTTTAATTGAGCCTTTTCGACTAAGAAGAATGTTTAATGGAAAGAAAAAACAAAAAACAATCTTTCGATACTCTGAAAAATGAATAGGCTCGGCAATCTACTATAGCACTCTATAATCCAGATACTAAACCCGAAACTTCGTACTGATGCAAGAGTGGAAGGCACCGCTTCAAGTTGGAAGTGATAAGTGGTACTTAGTTTACTGTATTTGGGCCTGAATAGCCCAGTGGCTAGCGCTCGCTACCACAGGTTTCGGGTTCGAGTCCCGGCGGTGCCATGGATGTTTGTAATGGTTCGGAATCCACTTTAAACAGTAGGTCCCAGTCTAATAATAGGATCGTAGAGCGTTGCGGGGCATTGTTACTCCGCGTCCGTGGCTTATCTTCAAGTTACACACGCCCCTTAGGTAATGCAAAGTGAGTAACGTCTGTACAGCGCTTGCCTCAAGACATCCAAGTGTTTGCCAGATGCTTTAAAAATAAGTTTACTGTATTTGTGTGAACAATATAACGATTGAGACAATTTCTGTTAAATAAGTTTTACAATTGGAACGAACTGTTGCAAGTCTCTATTCTTAACATTTCTGCTGGTGCTGACCATTTAATTCAGGATTCAGAGTTTTCTTCTATAAATATTGTTCAAAGATTGCTCAAATCTCCACCAGTTCAGTTTTCCAGTCATTATTAAAAATGCTATCAAAAAGGGAAACCAACTTTAGATCTTGGCAGGAGCAAGAGATCATTTACCAAGAAATAGATTTCACGAAAAATGCACAGAAACAATGGGAACGCAATTTTGAGGCGTGGCTTTATTGCAGTTGTGTTCCAACTGACAGGTGTGAAAAGAGGTGTACAAAGTTATGATCTGGACCGGATTTAGATGAAAAGAGGCCCTTTAACATCCCAGTTTCAAGTTTGTGTTGTTTTTCTACTTCCACTGGCAGAACATCTATAGGCCAAGCCCACGAGCCTATATGTACTCATGGTTGAAGGGGAAGGAAGCAGCTTCTGTTGTGATGGAGCACCCGTAGGTAGAAGTCTGACTTTGGCTCCGTGACGCTCATACAGATATAGGAGACCGGGACCTACGGCTTAAGTGGATTCCGAGCCACTACAAACATCCATGGCATTCGGGACTCGAACCCGAAACCTGTGGCACCGAGCGCTAGACACTCGGCCATTCAGGCCCCTTTGAATGCCAACGACACGCGGTGTTTCCAGGAGGTCACCCTCCCAAGTACTGACCGCGCCCGATGATGCTTGACTTCGGTGATCGAACGAGAACCGGTACATTCTATCATGGTATGGCCGTTGGCATTTTAAGTTTGTAAATTACATGAGAGATAATAAAATACATCATTACTGTGATATCAAGAGCCAAAACATTATGACCACCAGTCAATAACGAGTTGACCCACCTTTGGAGCGCAACATAGCTTCAACCCGCCTTGGCATGGATTAATAACACCACTTTTATACGTTAAATACCTCTTCCACCTGATCACGTGCTTTCCACGTCATCCAGGCGAGTTCATTGCAAAATGTAGGGGTGGTCATAATGTTTTGGCTCTTGAGTGAGTTAAATGGTGGCATAAATTTTAGTTTTATTACAAAGTATTCAACATTATTTTTGTTTGCAAAATAATCAATTATGGCCATTATGGTGATAGCAAAACCTAGAGGTGGTATAAATTTTGGTGTTATTACAAAGTATTAACCTTTTTTTTTTTTTTTTTTTTGCAGATAATCAATTATGGCACAACGTTGGCAGATCAGAATATTTCAGCACATTTTCTACTCAATGTTGATACAGGCATTATCTTGCTCACACAGTTAAACAATGAAATTGAACAGTAATTTTGAAATAGAACGATCATCAATGGCTGTGGACACAGTATAAATACCCATATATCAGCCACCTTCATGCTCAGTAAGAAACCCCAGATAATCAATTATGGCTGATAAGGTGATGGCAAAACCTAGAGGTGGTATAAATTTTGGTGTTATTACAAAGTATTAACCTTTTTTTTTTTTGCAGATAATCAATTATGGCACAACGTTGGCAAATCAGAATATTTCAACTTTTAATCTGGGTTAAGAAAAAAAGAACGACTCTTTATTTCACTTGTAGTTGATGTCAAGGGATATTATCCTCATAGGTACTCCGTAATCAGTATAATAGTTGTCAGAAAAGAGTTAACATCATAACTGAAATACTGGAGTTCCAGCTCAACACTTCTTGCATTCTCAAAATTATTCAAATTGAATCTGTTGATCATTTATATATAGACTGTAAAAATCTGAATCCAAAGTGTGACAATAGCTACGACTGCTAGCCATTGTCACACTTTTGATTCAGAAATGTTTACTTTGATACACATTCAGCAAACTTGGTAATCTTGCCTTCAGTGGTAATTGGAATAGATAACCCATAATTTTCTCTGCATTGATGCAAGAAAACTTAAAGTAGTCAGTATCCAGAAAGAAAAAAAAATCACTCTCATAAAAACTGGACACTATATAAGCTTTAACAGGTATGAAAATACTAGATCAGTGATTAATAACATTTATGTTTTAAACCTAGGTAAAAAAATAATGAATTTAATAAATATTTTCAAAACTTGACCATCCTATGGAAAATACAAAATAAGTGTTTTCTTTGATATCACTAGGACCTTAAATCATCAGATATTTCATGGTAAAAAAACAAATTTTTTTAACAGAAATAAAATTGCACTACTCAGTCAAAACTTTCATTATGGGAAAGTATGAAGTAATTATACACAGAAGTTTTGTTAAATCTATCAAGACTGTTCAATGACTGTAGCTCACGCATTATTTAGTCTAGTATTTTAAAAAAATGTAACACTAGAACGAACCAAATGACATGGCTGTCATCCACGCATTTAGCTTTTCCATTCAATACCCTGTCACAAGTTTATATATTTTTAAAACCTTTTTTGGTGTATGTAGTGATGACACTGGATTTTAGCCAATTTTCTTCTATTTGGCTATGGAATTTCTTTTAATTTTTCCCATTTTGCTTTAAAATTCCCCCTGACTTTTCCAGGTTGAGTCACATTAACATACATACAAAATAAAAAAGAAACAACCTTGTTCAAGAAACAATTTAACATTCTAAATTGTGTTCATGAACAAGGTCAATTCTAATTCATTTATATTACTTCTGACTAGCATTTACTCTGCACAAAAAGCATTTTAGTTTTAATATACATTCACATTTTTCATACATTCATTGAGCATTATGTTATAAGAAAATTATAGGATAATCAGAAAGATTCTGAGACTGTTCACAATCTTTCATAGGCATGTTGGCATTTTCATTTTAAGCAGAAAATATGTGCATTATATATATATAAACAAGATAAACCACTGTATCTCACTCTCTCTTTTGAAGAATGTTAATTTTTAGTAATCTCAAAGAAGAATATTAGTTTCTAATAAACTCTTTTTGTTATTCGATAAAATTAAGAATTAGAATAATTTATAAAATAATAAGTAATTACTACTGGAAAATTTTTACATAAAATAATCAGAATCAGCTCCTTAAATAACTTACACGAGCTGCTTAAATAACTTAACTTCTTTAACAAACATGCACTTCACACGATAAAAATCCATCAAAACTACATGGATCAACACGGCAGATATTGAATAATTGACTATTAGTTGATTACAACCAGGGTCAATTATTAAAAACTTTGATGATTTTAAAAACAAGAGCCCACCATTTGTCTAGAAAATAAAAAGAAATATATATATTATTGTGGTACTTGAACTTTTATCAACTCTGTTAGAAACAAATCAGGAATTTCAATTTGTCTTTAATACTGATTTAGGTAGCACTTTTTAACCTATTGCAAACTGCCTCATGAAAATGATTCATTCCTCTTTTAATATGCTCAATATAAATTTTCCTTGGACAACAATGGAACTAGCAGAAAAGAAGCTCTACACATATTTCTATTCAAACAAATTTGTAAATAACTATCATGTAATAATTATTGTATGACATTCTAAAAATATAATCAATATACTATGCACAAAGAATAAGATACAACACATTATTTATAAAATCATTTATTGATTTAAATTTTAATAACAGAATACAGAATTCTTCAGACTCAAAGTCCGAGGGACCCCAATAAGGAATCTAAACAAAATAAGAGAAATTTAGAATAAAGAATAAAAGCTAGCTATACAGATATAAAAAAATTTAGTATACATTTATTTCCTAATGCAGGGTGGAAAAGCAAAAAAATGATTTTTGTAAAAAGGCAAATTACATTTTTGTGGCAGCTTTCAGAGGTTTCGTAGCAGTATATTTTTATACATACTAATTAATTTCATACGATATAGCAATCATTTTATATGAAAGTAAACATTTGATATGCCAAAATTAAACTCAGTCACTTAGTATGATATCAGAAATTCAATTTTATTTAATGCATATGCACTTTTTGTATTTTTTAAAGGCTAACAATTTTTTTTTTATTCTTCTTCAAGTATTTTGGAATTCTTAGCAATGAATATTTTCAATGGAAATACTGCACCAATTTTTAATGGATTTCATATAATGGATAAATGTCAAATATTTCTTAAATACTATTTAAAAAAAATTTATTTTTAGAATTATATTATTTCTAGATATAAAATAGTGGCAGATTTTCTGTGGGGAACAAATGTGCTTTTTGAAATTCAGTTCAAGTAATAAATGGGAAATAAAGAATTGCATAAATCCTTCAAATGACAGATTACAACTAATTTGTAAATTATTTTAATATTTGAATATTTAACAAGATAATAAATAAATAAAAGGGCAAATAAAACATTAGCTGTAGAGAAAATTCAAACATTTTTAAAAAGTAAAAAATTATGCTGGTATTATTATGCTGCCTATTATGTTTTCACGCTATGACAAATAATATAACAAGTAAACCCTATCACCAGCAGAAACGTCATAAAAGCAGAATTCTTACACAATTGATTAATTTTTACGACTTTTAAGTGAAGTCTGTTTTAACATCTATTTTGCAAAGAAAACTATTTCCATCATCTTATCAAACAATTTTCACAATGTTGAATTCCACTTAGAAAAGGATACCAGTCATACTTTTAAACCTGCGCTACATTTGGAAATTATCAAAAATGATCAAGTGGAAGTGAGATTATTCTATTTAAATGCATCCTGCCTAATCTTTAATCTTAAAAATTCAAGATGGCAATATGATAGTTCAACAAAAGAGCTATCAAACTGAACATAATAGAACTTTTCTTTATCTTATACACAATTGTTAAGGGGAAAAAAAGGAAAAATATTCAGTTATTTCAAAATAAAAGTTAAAGTAGGTTAGTTAAATGACCAAGTTTGAAACAAACAAATACCATTGCAATTTATTATAATCTATACGAACTTACTCTTTCAGGATGGTTGGCTGAAGCTTTCTTTTCTACACTATTTGTCAGCATCTGTGTTCTAAGGGACAAAGCTTTTGTTTTTTCAATGAGTTGTTGATATGGTGCCAACTTCTTTGTGCCCATGACAACATGACCCTTTAAAATTAGAGAATTTTTTAAATGCATTTAAAAATATGCTCAAGAATAAGATGAAAAGGAATTATACTATTAATTCATCAATAAACTTTTCTTACTAGTTGAGAATCAATCTTGGCATCCAGTCGAGCATTTCGAATCAAATTGACAATCCACTTTTCAGCTACTTCAGGGGTCATGTTAAGCTTTTCAGCTAACATGCTATATAAAAAAATAAGGCTCATTTTTATATGAAAATCAATTTTTGGCACAAGAATTCTATAAATTATAGAAAATTAATACCATATTTTGATTTTAAATTTTCTATAACACTCCATATTCATAATTTCATGTGAATTTGAACAAAATGAAACTTAATTGTTAAAATTCTATGCAAGACTTATTTTCAGAGAAATAAGCAAATATCTCACCTGATGGACAAACACTGATGAATGCAACAGAAAGTTTCAAAGATCACCAAACGAGCATTTTCTATAAAGGAATCCAAACACGAAACAAGAAAAAAGTCATTTGCAAGCACTTGTTCACATTCTCTCAATTTTTGTTGAGCACCATCAAAATCAAAGTTCACATATAGACATTCAACAAATTCAGTGATTGGATCTTTATATTGATAGGATTCCTGAAAATAAAACGCAATATTATATTCAAAACAATTATTTTACTGGCCACACATTGTAGCTCAATACATGTCTCTTTATAACAATAATGAATTAAACTAATTAAGGAGATAATAGTTGCAGAAAATATTCGATAAAACAATATTTTTAAACTTTCACATTAAATTTAAATATTTGCAAAGTATACCAGCTATTCTAGACAGAGTTGGATTACTGAGCTAAGTTTGGTTCGGAATTTGACAAATCAAAAGTTCTTCAAGGATGATAAAATTACAGGACGATAAGTTTGTCCACTGGGATAAATAGAAGTGAGAGTGCTTATTCTAAGCCTTGTCAAATCTTTGGTTGAGGCAGAAGTAACCATTATTACATAATTTTCCATAATACAACATTACAATCCAGAAATTTCAACACAAAGCTAGTTAAAAAATGTTGGATAGTTATAAAGGTGTAGATTACAGAATAAACAGTTTAATACAGATAAAATTTTAAATAAAATTGCTAAATTATTTCAACAAAATACCTTACAAAAATAGTTTAAAAATCCACTTACTGCCTTATAAAGCCAAAACACATTTAATTGAATAAAGTACGTATCAAATCTCATAGTGTAAAGAAAGCATCACACAAGACAAGAATTACCAAATATTATTAAACCAAGAAAATGTTTAAAAGTATAATTAAAATGACTGCTTTTTAATTTATTAAGTTGTGATACATTCTAATGAATTGAAGTAATAATTTTCTCTAATTCTAAAAACTAATACTCTTAGAAGAATTGTTTTTACCTAGGAGTACAGTTTGGATAGGGCACAAATACTCAGATACTCAGCAGAATATTAATCATCATCATCATGATTGGCACAACAGCCATGCAATGGTGGGCCAAGGTTCTCTGTTACTGGCAGATTTTAAAACATGAGATGTCTTCTTTTTACAGGGAGGGTTGTCAGCCCTATGCCAAACGCTCTGCAGTCATGTTAGACTGGGACGGACCTACAGTTTAAAGTGGATTCCAAACCACTACAGACATTCATGGCACCGCCAGGACTCGAACCCAAAACCTGTGGTACTGAGCACCAGCCATTCAGGCCCCAGGACATTAATACTTCTAAAACCTACTTTTGACACACACTGTGTTATCCACAATCTGTTTAAAAGTCACACTAACCTGTTGAATTACTTTAACTAAATCCTTCATTACTGACGGTCTTTGTTTGTTCGTGATAACTGCTGCAGTTAAATATCTTAAGATGTGAGGACAAATGGTCTGGATGGCATTCAAATACCTAAAAGTAAGAAGAATACAGAATAATATTCAATCATCAAGTATTTATTCAACAATTATACATCTAATGTAACATATTAAGCAAAAAATAAAATTTCAGCTAAAATCAAACAAAAATCAGTAATACTACAATCTTAAAAATTTGAACTTGGAAATATATATTCAGATATTATATGTATATGCAAATATATATTAAAACATAAATATGAAATAGACAGAAAGAAAAAAAAATATTTTTCTTAACTAATTAATATATAATAAATTATATGTATATATTGGGTTGGTTAATACCATTTAAAAGCATTGAGAAAACCAAAATTACTTTCTTGCTGACCATATTTATATAAAAGTAATTGTTAAAATTTATCTTTGTTCTGACAATCAAATACAATTAGCATTGCTTCTAAAAATGCTTTTAAAAGTTTAAATTGCTTTTAAAGTTACACTACTTTTAAAAATGCCTCAATTTATGCTTCTGTAATATTGATAAAATTTATGAATACAAAAATTTAGTTAAACAAATTAAGTATCATCAGTAACTTCAATAACAATTTCTATATTGCAGCACCAAATTATTCATAATTTTTTTTTAAACAAGAACTTATATTATTAATGAAAATCCAGAATCGTGAATTCACAACCCAATTTTTATTTTTGAAATTGTGATTACTTTTCATCTACAACTTTTTTTTTAGTTCAAACGTTATTGTTTTTTAAATAAATTTATAAAATAATTTTACAAATACAAACACTTTTAATTTTGCCATCATAACAATATGCATTTGAGTTTTATCTAAATCATAGCAACACACACAAATTTAATGCCACTTGTAGTGAAATTCTAAGATGATATAAACTGAATTACTGGTTAAGTATTGATGCACATACATTCATATTAACATCATAGATTTTGTTAAAAGTTATTTTATTAAAGCAGGAATGTATTCTTGTATGTGTTATGTTTTTTAGATTAAAATTTTGTTAGCATATTAAAAAATGCTGATTAATGATTAAAATATGTTACTAAATTAGACTCACTGATGGCAATAATGAAATTGTGATTACAAGAATTCTTGTCATAGAAATGATTTTGCACTACTGGCTTATCATCCAAAAGGAAGTGGATGAATATAAATAAAAAATAGTATATCAAAAAGGAAAACAATCATTATTAATAATGAAATTAAGAACATTTAACAAAAAAAAATTAGAATTCAAAATCACAAAATTTCTAGCACTTACTGTTGGCTGTAGAGAAATGTGTCTATGATGAGATCTTGTCCTTTGGGATGGTTAAAAAACACAAATAGACTCCAATGAATCAACCATGTTCTTTGTTGTAAAGTAACAAGCTGAGATCCAAAAGGCTACAAAAAGGAATCAAAAAAATTGTAATTGAGAAAATGTTAAGCCCTAATCTTGTGTTACTAAATAAGACGACAGATAGAAAACTTCTTGAGAATGTTACTTACAAAATTATCGTTCTCTTTTTGTCTAAGATGTTATAAGAAAAAATAGTATTAGATTAAAATGACAATTCCAATTAAAAAGATACACGTTAACTTGAAAATAAACAGTTCGAAATAATTTACTTACATTGCTATCAATGAATTCCTTTAAACGATTAAAATCCTCTAAAGCAGTATCCCAACTTTGCATGAGTATTTCAGCCGAAAGCTTTCCCCACATTCCATTCAAATAATTCTTATCAGTAGATGGAACTAAAAATTGAGTAACTCGTTAAATTTTGTTCACGATATATATTTTTTATGGAAATTTTTTTAAAAATAGATTTACAGATTTATATGCGTATCAATAGAAATTTTAACATGCTTCTCTTAATTTTTTTTTTCATGCTAAACTGCAGTGCTAAGCAAAGTTTGACAGATAAACACCACAAAGGTCTTATTGTAATAAACCCATTACTACCATTTATGCTATTTATTTTGTTCAGCAACTCCATACTGCCAAATTTTACTCAGTGAAAGGAGTCTTGATTTTGAGTACAATAGATATTATTCAGGGTAGCTACAGAAACTGAAAATTTTTTTTCCATAATTTCTGACTAAATTTAACTTCCCTGACTTATGGGTACAAATTATATTAATATATAATTAGTAGCTATTATATAGTTATTAATAATTTTTATCACAAAAATTATATATTAATTATAAAACTCCCTTACTTCCTAATCAGAATCACTATGTGTACAACATGCTATAAAACATATTTTATTGGTTAATTAATATGAATAAAGATATATTATGAAATTTAAAATTTAAGAAAAAAAAAAGAATGAATATTCTAAAAATCTATTAAAACGGTATATGACAATTACCCCCCCCAAATTATTACAAGATGACCCTTCTTACTAAAATAAATACAGAACAATTTATTTCATTTAAACTATTTTATTATGATTTATGGATTCTTCTTTAAGCAACTAGCAAAAAGTCAAGAAATGGAGAACAATTCTTCTGCTTTTTAAAGGCAATACTCTATCATAGAATTTTGACTTTTTCTACCACATATAATGGAAGGCCAATTTAAGAGCAGAATTAGCAATAAAATATTTTTTAGTAATTAAACACACAAATAACAAATTATGTAACAACAAACAAGTATGCATTCAATGCAGATGCTATAAGATACATGATTAAATAATTTCGGCACTTAAAATATATATAAATAATAATTCATTAGAATTTTCAGATAAAAATATATAAATAACAAATACTATTCAATGCAGATGTTAAAGAATTATAAAATCAGGCTTAGGGAATGAATTTAAGTTTAATATACAATAAATAATTAATAATAAAAAAAATAATTTATAAGATAATAAAAAAACATTACTTTTAAATTGGCTTAAGTAAATGAACACAAATATTTGCACAAGTAAAAGCAAACACACATTTAAAAAAATGAGATGAATCATAAATTAGCTACCAAAACTTATGTAAGGTTGTCATAAAACGAGTAACCCATCCATGCTTGTTTACAAATTCGTCATCAATTTCCCCCATTTTTAGAAATTTTCATGATTTTTTTCCTGGTCTTGTCGCCAGCCTATTATTCCAATGCAATAGAACTTTGTAACACATTATTCCTGTCAAAAATGCTGTATATATCTAGAACTTTTTTGAATTATTTAACACGTCAACTCTTACCACTTCACATAACTGCAACCGTACTTCGGCGTACGAATATTTCTCGCTGGATTTGCTTGTTGGTAGTCATCCGTGGTAGACACAGGCGTTTTGTGTCTGTATTTCTATTATTTTTGTGTGTCCTTTTGTCACTAATGTGCAAATAAAAGCAGTAAGAAAATTTTTGAATTAACTCTATTTCCTGTCCCTTTGATATCTCATTCTTGCGGTCAGTTCGATTGGAAAGGTAAGAGAAATTTTATACGAAATTTTTCTAGTTCGGCAAAAATTCCAATATGCAAACACTTAATGGCACCAAAAATCTAGCATTTTTATATCACATGATGAAGGTGTATTGATGATATAGAGGGCACATAAAAGCATTGTGTTTGAAAAGGTATCGAACACGAAAATGCAGATTTTTGAACATCACCTGAATATACAAAATACACCCACATCTCTCTTCACACAATAAGATATTTTCCTAAAAATTGCATATAAGAAGGAACTTATATTATCACTATCATGGAAGGAAAACGTGAAGGCTTTCATTTTCACGAGACTGTGTAAGTTGAAATCATGTAATTCTAATGACTTTCTTGATTAGAAATTTCTTTCTAAAATACTTTTGGATTGACTGCATAATAATGAATAAAAATTGCTTAAAAAATATATATCCAGATTTTGTATAAAAACAATTTCTAGTGAACAGCTTAGTCACTTTGCATTTTTTTTTTTTTTTGGTACAATTTCATCAGTAAAAAAATAAAAATAGTAAAGAAATCAACTGAATAGCTGTAAAAAACACATTATTATATTCAACAATATCTTCACTTTCCACCAGAATATAAAATTTTAACTGTGTCCAATTTTATAAATGTGAAGACTTTTAGTAATATAATGTTTGTTATCAAGACTTTTAGTAATGTGACTAATCAGAATTCCACTTATTTGTATTGTGGCGCCATCTATCTTCCATTATCATAAAAAAAAAAATTCAGTTTTACATCAAGAAATGTAAAGCAGAACCCCAAAATACGGTACACTAAAGTGAATTCAACAATACAGACTAAAATTATTCTAAGCACCAGCGCCTACATTCACACATAAAATATCAATAAAAATTCGATCAAAATTTCACAACACAAAATGTTATGCTTTTTGCATTATTAACAAGGGTAGATTTTGATTTAAGAACGAAGGTTTAAATTTAATTCATAACAATTATTTTAAAGGCTTTCTTACATAAATAAAAGGTCTAACATTTGATCACTTATTTTGAATTTAGTCTTTGCTTTAATGTTAAGACATTCCTTCACATTCTATATTACTGTGAGGAATTGTTATGACCTACTGCACTATTTTAGTTCATTGAATTCCTTTGACTTTTGCTCTTTGCACCATTTCTCACATAAAAATATTGAAAACAAATACTGAGCATTTAACAATTTCTATTCTTATGCCTGAACAGAAAAAAAAAAAACCTAATTTCTCAATTTCAACAAAACATAGATTATAGATTACGTTTTTGATTTTAAACACATCCGATCTTATCCTTCGAAAATCGAGAAACGTGAAAGAACACGTGCACATCGCAAATGTACTTATGGCCTTTTCTTGAGACAAAAAAATACAGAGGAAATCATACCAAAGTGTTTTCATCTTATTCGATGAAACATATCTAATAAGAAACATATCCGGAAAACACATTATATTCAACAAGATCTTCACTTTACAACAGGAATGTAAAATTGTAACTGTCTAATTTCAAAATTCAGAAGACTTAGTAATATGGTTGCCATCAAGACTTTTTGTAATGCGCCTAATCGGTATTCTACTTATTTGTATGGTGGCGCCATCTAACTTTCACGAAACAAAATGATATAAAAAATATTCAAATTTTTACATCAAGAAATGCAAAGCAGAACCCCAAAACCCAAATTACGATGCACTAAAGTGAATTCAACAATACAGAATAAATTCTAAACTGCAATACTACAACTATTCTAAGCACCGATGCCTACCTTCACAAATAAAATATCAATAAAAATTTTGCAGCACAAGATTTTATGCGTCTGCATTATTAAGAAGGGTAGATTTTGATCCTAAAACGAAGGTTTAAATTTAATTCATAATTATTTTGAAGGCTTTGTTTGACAAATAAAAGGTTTTCTAACATTTGAACTATTCTTTTGCCTGAACAGAAAACATTTAATTTCTCTATTTCAACAAAGCATAGATTATCGTTACGTTTTTTGATTCCAAGATGTTTTAAACTCATCCGATCTTATACTTCGAAAAATCGAGAAACCTGAATGAACACGTGCACATCGCAAATGTACACTTATGACCTTTTCTTGAGGCAAAAAATACAAACGAAGTTATGCCAAGGAGTTTCCAAGGCTGCTAAGCCTATTTCTTAAAGCAAAATGCAAAGGAAATCGTGCCAGATGAAACACGAGACTTTATATCGGCAAATCGTTAAATCTGAGCAACACATATTTATTATAACACAAAAATTAAAATCTCACTTACCTTAAATAATATTGCAATTTGAAATCCCAGTAATATAGCTGATTAAGATCTGCAAAACATTTTGCATATCGCCACGTGGAAGAAACCACGTAAAGGTATGCGTGGTTTGTCGCTCTACGATCATTTTGTGCACACGAGGGTTAAACAGACTGGAATCTACAGTTTAAAGTGGATTCCGAACCACTCACAAACATCCACGTCACCGCCAGGATTCGAAATTGAAGCCTGTGGTACCAAAGGCCAGGGCAAGCCAATTGGCCATCAACCCACGTGTAGGATACATGCGACATGTCGACAATTAATATGTTTTCAACGTAGGAATTTGCGTAAAATATATGTAGACAACAGCGTAGAGCAACTAAGAATTATAAAACCGGAATAATTTTAAGCTTACATTTCAATAGAAACTATGATGCCAGAAGATTCAAAATTGTCTTCAGGTACGACAAAGCGCGATCAGCCAACGAATGAATTAAGAATCGATAGACAAAAGAAGCAAAAAGAATCCATACACAAAAAATCATCCAGATGAGGCGTGTTCATGGTTTGGTTTGTCGCTCTACGGTCATCTTGTGCACACGAGGGCTAAACAGACCGGGATCTACAGTTTAAAGTGGATTCTGAACCATTCAAAGATCCATGACGCCAACAGGATTCGAACCTGAAACCTGTGGTACCAATGACCAAAGCAATAGCCAATTGTCCACCAGGCCGCTACCGCATGAAGAGAGGAGGACTTTTAGGGAAATTGCCCCTCATTCGTTTGTCCCTTATCGTTAGCAAATCGGTTTGCTAGTGACTGGTAACACTTCACTTAAACGAAAACGTTTTGGCGAACGTGGTGAGCCACGTTCGCCGAAGTCAATTCTTGTCAACTCGAAGCAGAACTTCACTAGTCGTAATGCTATTTCTGACGTTTATCTGTGAAAGGGTCGAAAAATTTTCTTGCCTGCCGCGTGAATCTTCAACGCTTCAGTGGGAACGAGCCTTAAATCTTACTCTAGATGCGAGAATCGAATGCGAATCTTTTATACATGCTGTCACAATCGCCATCGAGTCTAGTCGTTTTTTAAAGCAGTGATCCCAAAGGGAAGGGCCTCGTGCCATTTACGATACTGCATGGGAATCGTTTCCAGCATTCAAAAAGGTGTGAGGAATTTACCACCATCCAACGGAGCAATTTTATCCCTGTAGCCGGACGATTTTCGGATCGATCTCCGAACTCCCTAAAATCAATTCATCCGGATCTGAGGTGCTTTCTTTGAATTTAACTGCGATGTGCACTTATACCTGATTATCTTGTCCATCAAAGTTTTATTACATTTTACTTTCATTTCTCTTTTGGAGTATCGTGCAATGGACACCAAATTGAACCAACACAGATTTTGCATTTTTTTCCAATCTTGTTTTGTCTCATAGTAGATGCTTTTCTAATCTTTTTTTCTTTAATTTTTCAATTATTTTTTAAATCTAAGCAATTACACTTTATAGAAATTTTTAAAATTAATTTAAGATGTGGAGATTTAGTGATACTTATTGCTACGCTGGAAATCCGTAATCAGTACGCTAAATCTCTGAAACAGACAATTTATGATGAAATAAACCACTTTACTTAATATCGGCAAATCGTTAAGCCTGAACAACACGTTTATTATAGCCCAAAGACGAAATTCGATTTATTTTAAGTAAAATTGCGGATTGAAATGTTTACTATCTTAGAATATAACAGTTGGGCCTAACATTCTACATATTATCACATGGAAGAAATCACGTGTAAGCCACAAGAAGGATTTTTACAACAATTAATATATTTTTTTCAACATCGGAATTTAAGCAATATACATGTAGAGAAATAAGAAATCTAAAAACTTAATAAATTTAAGCAAACATATTTTGAGAATGATGGCAGAAGATTTAAAATTGACTTCAGGCACGACAGCACGCGACCAGCTAACAAATGAATAAAGAATCAACAGGCAAAAGACGTATAAAGAATCAACACACAAAATATATTATTCTGACTATTCTTTTTAATACGCTTTTATTAGTTTCACCTGTATGTATGTTTGTAACTGATTCTTTGGGCTCGATTTTGCCCTACTTTAAGCGATCCGATTTAATTTAAACGTTGTAGACATCAAGGACCGACGACAATAAAATATTTTGATAAGTTTATTATCTCATCATGATTAGTGATTAAAACACACACCCTTTGAAAAGCCATCTTGATCGGCGAATCATTTTTTCCATTAGAGATCCTTTCTCCTCATACACACTATTTAAGCTGCAAAGAAACATTTACAGACATTCAAATCTACGTGAGACAGCGCGGCACAACGGATAACGCGCCTGACTACGGAGTAGGAGATTCCCCTGTTCGAATAGTTGCTGGCTCGACATATTCGCATTTAGCCTTTGTTTTACTCACAATTAAATTATTGTAAGAACCAGTCCTCCGTACCGGGACCTCATTTAAATATTATAGTTTAAAAACACTAAAAAACATGCTTTTAGAGTTAATCAAACTAAAAGTAAAAAATAATTGTTAACATGAGAATAAAATGACTGACGAAAAAAAATGAATGTCACTGTTCTAAAAGCGTAGGGTGCTTTGAATGACATTTTTAAACTAACTCTGCACTTCGGAATGAAACTAGTGAAAAATTATAACGATTGATATTGAGCACTATTTCACTTATTTTAAGTAATGCTATATGTAGATCGAAATATTTCTTAGCATATAACAGTTGTGTGTAACATTCTGCACGTTTTCACGAGGAAGAAACACGTGTAGGTCACAAGAAGTATTCTTACAACAACTAATATATTTCTTTTTCAACATCGGAATTTAAGTAGTATATATAGAGAAATAAGAAATCTAAAAACTTAATAAATTTCAGAATTTTTTTTTTTAGAATGATGACAGAAGATTTAAAATTTAATTTCAGGTACGATCGGACACGATCAGTAAACGAATGAACAGGCAAAGACAAATAAAGAAGTAAAGAGGAAGAGAATCAACACATTTGATTAATAAAAAAAATTAATACGCAAAATATAATGGTCTGAGTAATCTTTTATATTCTGAAAGCGCGGCAATTTAACATGAAATACAAAGAAGGCGACATGATATCGACAAATCGTTAAGGCTTAACAACATATACATGTATTTATTATAACGCAAAGCCGAAATTCTCATTTATTTTAAATAACATGTGAATTGAAATGTTTAGCATCTTAGCACATAAGAGTCGCGTGTAACATTCTGCACAAACCACGTGTAGGTCACAAGAAGGATTTTTACAGCAAATATTTTTCTTCAAAATCGGAATTTGGATAATTTATACGTAAAGAAATAAGAAATATAAAACCCAAATAAATTTAAGCAAACATTTTTTTAAGAATGACGACAGAAGATGTAAAATTGACTTCAGATACAACAGGAAACGAACAGCGGATGAATGAATAAGGAATTAATAGGCAAAGACGAATAAAGAATCAACAGGCAACTGATGAATAAAGAATTAATACGCCAAATATAATAGCTTGAGTATTCTTTTTTATATTCTGAAAGCGAGACAATGTATGATGAAATAGAGATCAAGTGATTGGATATATGCAAAGCGTTAGTCTTGGCAATAGTTATTTATAACACACACGCAAATATATAAATATATATATAATAAATAAAAATAAAAACAAATTCTCACTTACCTTAAATAATACTTCAAGTTTCATAGGTCAGTAATAAGGCAAATTAAAGGTGCAAGAAATTTTGCATTTTCCATGTGTGCTTACAAGTGAATTTTTTTTTTTTTTTTTTTTTTGGCAACATTTGAAATAGAAAGAAAATTCGTGTAGAAACAACGCAAACAAACGAAGAAATATAAAACCATATTAAAGTCAAGCAAACATTTCTTAACGCCATATGCAATATTAATGTCGACATATCTAACCATTAAGGACTCTTAACAGATCGGCTAAAATAACGACGGGCATTTAATAATGGTTCATTAGAACGTCAAATGTCTGAACGATTCCGAATGTTTTCGACCAATAGCCAAGCAGCACAACGATCTGGACCAATAGACTGACTAAGATTGAAAGAGGTTGTGAAGCGAAATGGAAAAACTGCGCGAAAAATGGAGAAAGGACACGATGAGAAAGGAATGTTCTAGAACCCGTAATGACTTGTAATGTAAAACTACCAACGGTAATGAGTAGAACTAATCATAAGTGTGAGAACAAATTTGAAAAAAAGAAAATTTTATGAAAACATACGAAATCCAGGCGTTCTAAGAAAAAAATGTTTATGGTGGTCGGAGATCTGCTGCCTATTTTGCAGTTGAAAAAGGATATTTATGTTTTAATTCGTTATGTGCAAAAAAAGAATTGTGCTTTGATTAAATTATTATTGTTTTTTCAAGCCAGGGAAGAAGTTTCTAGAGCGATCAGTGATATAGTTGTCTATTGTAGCAATTCTGAGATCGTTATGAATAACGTCGTTTCTGATAAACCTAGTGATTATACGAAGAATTTTGTTTTGTAGAATTTGAGTTTTGTTTTATTAGTTTTACAAGCGATGACAACAACAACATTGGTGCAACATAAGTAAGAATTGGGTGGATGTCTTACTTGTAAGGGAGGGAGATGGAATAATATTTACCTATTAAAAAGGAGACTAAGATGAATCTTATTTCCACATTTATTTTTAATATATAAAATATGGCTATTGAATGCTAATTTTTTGTCAATGATGAGACCTAGATATTTAATTTCATTTACCCATTCGATTGGTTCGTCAAATAGGTAAATGTTATCACTGGGGTTTTGAGTATTTCCTTTTCTGAATATTATTGCTTGACTGTTATCTGTGTTGACAGCAATTCTCCATTTTGTGAGCCAGATTTCTAGCGTCTCAAGGAAATTTACAAAAAAGGACAGTGGAACCTGCACAAGTACAGCGGAATCATCTGCAAAAAGACAGGAGCTTACATAATTCACTTGAGGGAAATCATGGGTGTAGATGTTGTATAGTATACGGCTCAAAAGACTTCCCTGAGGGCAACCAGCCTTAATGAGACAGAGATGGGAGAGGGAACCATCTATTTTGGCTTGGAAAGTTCTATTATTTAAATAATTTTGAATGATGTATATGATGCAAGGAGGAAAATTAAGACTAATCAATTAATAAATCAGACCATTGTGCCAAAATCGGTCAGAAGCTTTTGCCACATCAAGGAAGACAGCTCTAGTAAAAAGTTTATTATTAATACTTTCGGTAATAATGCTAGTAACTCTTAGAAATTGATAGGTAGTTGAATGTTTTGGACGAAACCCAAATTGATCCGGAGGAAAGACATTGTTGTCAACACAGAAACAATACATTTTTATTGCAGAGTAATTTTTCGAAAATTTTTGCAATACATCTTAGAAGACTAATAGGACGAAAATGCTGCGGAATTTATAGTCTTTGCTTGGTTTAGAATCATTTTTATTATGACGTGTTTCCAGCATGATGGGAATTGAGGCTTGTATAAAAAATTTTGTGATATTAGTGACGGCTTTGTGGAGATGTCCAAATGGAGTGCACCAGTTACTGTTTACGTGTAACACAGTTTGACCGCTTCTCACCAAATTGTGTATATGCAGAGGTGGGAAAACCAAAAAAATGATTTTCATAGCAGCTTTCAGTGGTTTCGTAGCAGGGCAATTTACATTTCTGTAGTAACTTTTTTTCTCTCTCTCAGTGGTTTCGTAGCAATATATTTTCACATTAACAGTTCTTCTTCAGACTTCAAAGCATATACTAATTAATTTTATATTTTTTAGCAATTGAATGATTGATATAAATTAAAATCTCACGATTTGTACCGCAATTGAATTAAACTCAATCATTTTGTATGATATTCGAAATTCAATACGCAACTAATTTATTGATGTATTTATAAGAAGAGAATTAGAATTGAATGTTACAAGTTATTTTTTATTTAATGCATAGATAATAAAATATTTTTTTTTTAATTAATGTATATTAATAAACACATCCATTATTGAATTAGACGCATTACAGTACACAGAAAATATTCAAAAACTTTAGAAATTAAAAAAATTATGCTTGATGGTGAATAATTTACAAATTTAAAATATTAATTACATTTGGAATTAATTTAAATTTAATACATTTATTTGACACAGTTATCGTATAAACATTTAGTAGTATATGTTCACAAGCAAATTATTTATCCTATTTGTTCCTATAAGGCACAATAGATGGCGCCACTATATCCACTCGAATCATTTAAAAAGAACTTCCGCATGTTGGCATAACTAATAAATTCTGTGGTCAGCAAAAACATCATAAAAGCAGAATTCTTTATAACATTGGTTAATTCTTACACACTCTATTAACCATCTTAGAAGATACGCTCATTCATATTAGACTATTTTTCTGGATTATTAAATGAAAAAGGAAGTGTGTGATTAGGTCATTTTTTTTTGCAAAATTTAGCTAAATAGACCGAGACCTACAGTTTAACGTGGATTCCGAACCATTAACAAAACATCCAAGCCACCGCCAGGATTCGAACCTGAAGCTTGTGGTACTAAAGGCCAGAGCGCTAGCCAATTGGCCATCATCCACGTGTAGGATACATGCGACAAGTTTAAAGAAGTGGTTTTCCAACAATCAACATAGGGAATTAGGTAAAATATATGTAGAAAACAGCGTAGAGAAACAGAAAATCTTAATAAATTTAAGTTTATATTTCTATAAAAACAACGATACCTGAAGATTTAAAAAGTTTTTAGGTACAACAGAACGCGATCAGCTAATGAATAAAAGATCAACAGGCAAAAGACGAATGAAGAATCAATACACAAAATATATCAATATGGATTTTCATTTTATATTCTGAAATCTAGACGATTTAAGATGAAATACAGACCACGTGACTTGATATTGACCAATCGTTAAATTTTAGCAAAAAATATTTATAATAACACAAAAAATAAATTCTCGTTTATTTTAAGTAATACAGCGGATTGAAATGTTTGCTATCTTAGCATATAACAGTTGTGACTAACATTTGTCACATATGTGGAAGAATGAAACCACGTGTATGTAACAAGAAGTGTTTTTACAATTAATATTTTTTTTTTTTTTTCCTTCAACATCGAAAATTAAGTAATATATGTGTAGAAAAATAATAAATCTAAAACCTTAATAAATTTAAGAAAACATTTCTTTAGAATGATGCCAGAGGATTTACAGTTAACTTCCGGTAAGATACGACGTGATCAGCGGACGAAAAAACAATATAATATTTTTTTTTTTTAAAGTCAATTCCTACTTAATTAAATTTAGTTAACCAATTGATATTTGAAAAAACTGTATTAACATCAAGTGTCATGCAACTGATGAATAAAGAATTAATACGCCCAACTATAATATTATAACTTATAATTAATATTATTATAAAAACGAGACAATTTATGTTGAAATAGAGACCATGTGATTTGGTATCTGCAAAAGTCTTTTTGCAAAAGTTATTTATTATTACAAAATAATAATAATAATAATAAATAAAATAATAATAATAATTCCTCACTTACCTTAAATAATATAGCAGTTTCATATGTCACCAGTACTGCATATTATTAAGCCCTGAAAGTTTTGCAAATGCAGGAAGCACGTGTTTGAACATTTCTTTCTTTTAACCATTTTTTTTTTTTTTTTTTTTTTTCCTTCTCATTTTACAACATTTGAAATAGGAAGAAAATTTTTAGTAGGTAAAAAGCAAATAAACGAAGAAATATAAAACCATATTATATTTAAACATGCTTTAAATTTCAATATTAATGTTAACATCTGTCTCCTTCACACCGGCGTGTGACTTCGACGAGTCACATCAAGCATGTCAGGATGCAGGGATTACATTATTGTTAAAATTTCCAGCCACCAGAGGGAGCTGGTGGTCTTTAGGGAAAGGGAATTTTCCCCGGAAAGATTTAGGGAAGAAAAAATTGTGACCCTCCAATAGAAAGTTTTTGCAGAACGTTTCTTTAACGTCCGATGTTTTTCTTCCTAGTGCGCATGCCGATGTTGGGTCGGCAAGCTGCGGCTCTTTAGTTCCATACGCAAATATTATTTATTTTATCAAAAAAAAACTTGCAAGGAAATGGAAACTCAGCCTATGTTTTGGTAGAAGAATTGGTTTGTTTTGAAGAAAAAATAATTCTTTTTTGCAGAAGATATTCAGAGCGGTAAATTACTTCATTTTCAATTTCTAAAGCAATATCGCGATAAAACCAGTGCAACTGTTGACACGAGGTACTTCAACACAGTTATAAAAAAAATTAAAAGATGAATTTGCTGACAGATTTCAGCAATTCAAAACCACTCTAGCATTCATAGTAAATCCTCTCAACACAAATAGTAACGAAATCCACATTGAGCCATTTGGAGTTGATACTGGATCTCTAGAAATGCAATTGATCGATTTAAAAAGTAAAGCTTTGTGGAGTGGAAAATTTACAGAGTTGAAAAGCAAGTTGAAAGAGTTTGGAGGTCCAGAAATGTATGTACGTAACGCAACAAAAGTGGACAGCTTTAAAAGAAATGCTGCGAGTTGAGGCACTTATATTCGATGCATGGAATAATCTTCCAGATTGCTACAGAGGGTGAAGAAGTTGGTATTTGGAGTGCTGACTATCTTCGGATCGGCATATTCGTGCGAGCAAGCGTTCTCTTGCATGAATATAATTAAAAGTAAAGTAAGAAGCCAACTAACAAATGAAAATTTAGAGTCGTGTTTGAAATTTAAAACAACAAGCCAAATTTATCCAAACTTTCTAAAACCACGCAAAGCCAACGCTCCCATTGAATTTGTTTGCTCAAATGTATGTTACTGTTTTTTTTTTTAAATACAAGTTACATTGTTTAGTAAAGTTTCAATTTTCTATTTGAATAACCATGCAAAGCCATCGCTCCCATTGAATTTGTTTGTTGTGAAAAACACTACTTATATATGAATAAATAGATTAGTTTTTTTATCAAAAAACTTTATTTATGTGAGTACTATTTATTGTTGGCAAGAAAACATTTGTGGCTCTTTAAAAACTTTGAAATTTTTGACTCTTCCGACTCAAAAGGTTGCCGACCCCTACCCTAGTACAATGTTTCCTATGAGCATGCGCGCTAAGAAGAAAAAGTATCGGATTATAAAAAAAAAAAGTTATGCAAAAACTCTATTGTCCATCCGATTGATCGATCGTCCGCTAATTGCTATGGTCTAAATTGCTTTGTGTTTTTTGCTCTGTTGTCGCCATTTTGTCGAAAGCGCTGTTTCCTACAGTTTGCAAATCATTACTCATAAATAACATAAAATTTCATTTATGAATATATAAATTAGCATTTTATTAATTTCTGTAATTAAATAATTTTTGTAATCAATTGTTTCATCTTTTTACAGGATCGTCGATTTTTGAATAAGGCTTTCATTCCTACAGATTTTAAATATTTTCTTATTGTATTTATTCAATTTTTAACTACATTACCCATTTTATTAATAAATTATTTTTTTAATTTACAGGTTGTGTTTCAATTCATAAAAAAAAATTGCATCGTTTGAACATACTGGTTTTGGCTTAATTACCTGAAGTGCACAATAATTAGATATAATTATTCTTTTAATTTTATGTTATTTTTAAATACTATTTATTGATTAATTATATATTTAAATTTCTTCAATCTCAACCGATGAAGCTCACGTCCAAAAATTAAAGATTTGTTTCTTGCAAACCGCCGATTTACAATTAGCTGCTGATGATGTTGGAATTTCAAAAGGATCGGTCAATTCCATTTTTGTCCTCAAACGCGTCAAATCTCGATGGGTACCGAAAACACTGAATGCGCCAGCTCACACTGCATTGATTCTACGTGACTTCTCGCCAAAAAATGAAACCCATATCGTTCCACAACCACCGTATTCACACCGTGCGATTTCTAGCTATTCCCTAAACTCAAAAGACAATTCCGGGGACACCGTTTGAGACGATTGAAGAGATTCAAAGTGAATCGCCGCGCCCTTAGAAGGCTATCCCTGCCGGTGACTTTTTAGCATGCATTGAGGATTGGAAAAAAAGTTGGCATAAGTGCATTGTATACGGAGGGGATTATTTTGAAGGCTATGAAATAAATTTGGAAGAATAAATAAAGAGTTTTTGAAAATAATAATAATAATAATTGGACTTACTTTTTGGGCACAGTAGTATATATTTGCAATTATAATTGGCTGCTTTAAATTAGTAGGAGATAAAAAATAAAGTTTCTAAAAAATTAAAAAATGGTACTCTAACAAATGAAAAAAATACTAAAAATAATTAAAAGTAAGATAAAAAATTAAAATAATTTAAGTTAAAATTCGGTACAATTAGGCAAGAGTTGTCGATGATATAAAACTATTGAATATGATTTAAAAAAATGAGATTGCTGAACGTTTGGGCCGTAACGATGAATCTGAAAATATAAAACATTAATACCCCCCCAAAAAAAAAGTTAATTTATTTATTATTATTTTTTGATAATTTTTTTCCATCCTTTTATTTTACACAAAAAAGGGGTGAAAAAGAAAATAAAACCTACTGTGTCAAGTCAAAAACGACTTAAGGTGCACATTGTAGCTGAATAGCGAAGGGAGCTAAAATAACGAACGGGTCTTTAATACTAACGGTTCAGTAGAATGTCAAATAATATTTTTTTAACTTTTAGAAAGGAATTGAATACAAGATTAATTATTTCGCCTTTAATTCTTTTCGATAATTTTAAAATTAAAAAAAAAATTAAATACGAAAATTGTGTTAAGCGGAATTAATAAAGTCAAGTAAAATCAGAGACTGTTGAAGGAATTTGACAGCCACGAAGTAATATTTCTTAATTCAGAAGCGATTCATTTTCTATCTGTTACTGTAACTGCATTTAGAAGCTTTGTGTAATATTTCATTCTCCGTAAGAGGGCGCTCTTCCTTCGCGAAGTGTTTTGCTAAAGTATCATTTCTCAGTCGGTAAATTTCGTTCAAGAACGTTGTGTATCTACTTTCCATCTTCATATTTTGGTTCGTCGAGCAGCATTGGTATTCTTTTTAAATTCCTTCTATTAAACCACTCTCCCTCTATATATCTTGTTCAAATTTTCAATCATTCATAAAATACATTTATTCATCCACTCAAGTTCAAATACATTTTTTTAACTTGTAGTGGATGATACTGATGTTAATACAGTTTTTCAAATATTAATTCATTCATTAAATTTAATTAACTAATTTTTTTTTTTAGATTTAAGTTGCATGTATCTACCAATAGATGGCGCCAGATAAACTTAAAAAAATGAATAAAATTTTTATAAAGGATTTCCTTTTTGACTTAAAAGATATTAAGTGTGGAGGTCTTTTTAACAATATCGAACATTTTGCTCAACGGTGCTGAAATAACTGGTAGCTTCGTACTTACATTGGGAAGGTCACATCGCGACATGGATCTTCTAAAACACAAGCGAATTGTAAACTATCTACTCATTATTGTAATAACGAATCAATATATTTTAATTATTTTCTTAGAAAAATCTTACAAATATTTTATAAATAGAATGTTCTTTTTGCTATAACGATGTTCTTTACAAATATTTTTTTTACTTTTCAATTATTCTTACTAAAGCTTATAGTTAGATATTGCAAGATAGCATTATGTTATCTTGTTTGAGTGAAAACAGACCTATAATTAATACATATTTTTAAATTTGGAAATCGATCCTTAATTAATATTTTCTTCAATATTTTGTAAATCTTTCATTTTAAAAAAATATATCTTAATGTTTGAGGACATTAAAATGCATAAAGATTTTAGCATGATATAATTCTTTTTTTTTTTTTTTTTCATAACAGTATTTAACAATTAATGTTTTCAAAAATATTCCAAAAATTATGTTTTTAATTTTGGAAAAAATTTCTTTCAACTGGTGCAAAAAAAATTTAAGAAAAATATTACTTACAACACAAGATATCATTCATTCATATCAAAGTTTTAATTATATCTCTACAAATTTTTTTTATCATATACTAATTTCATAATAAGATCAATTGCATTAAAAATCTTGGATTTTGTAAAGAAAAATTTAGAATTAGCGGTTAATTAACCATGATAATAAATTGCATATCACCATAAGCTAATTCCCTTCAAACCATTTCCAATGATATTTACGTATGTGAACATCTAATGATAATCACAAAAGTTATAAAGGGTGGCCCATTTTCATTTTTCGGCTACCTGTGCAATAGAAAATCAAGTTTCAACTTAATCCTACCCCCTCTTTTATAAAACAGTCCCTAAAAGAGTCACACACACACATATATATTACAAAATTAAACCTTGTCTCAGATCTCATAGCGATACAGACTACTTCAACATGAGTAAAGAATTCATCGTTAAGGGAAATTTTTTAGCATTTAGGATCATGTCTGAAAAATGCTGCCAACACATTCTTTACTGCCATGTGTAACTAAACAATAAACAGTTATTTTAAACTCTTGATTTCCTATAAAAGGAATCTTTGATTTAAGCTTTTTCTTTCTTATTACTATTCTTTAATTTTTTTTTCTTTCTTTCTTTGATGCTTTATATTTCTCTTTATATTGTTGTCGGTGCTTTAATTTAGATATGGCAGTCAGTAATATTTGGTCCAAGTGGTATGAACATTGTAGTGAATGCTAACCGCTTCTTAAACTGCATTCAGAAGAGTGATTCTAGGAACATAAGTAACAGTTCAACCACTGATGTGCAGAAAATTACAAAATGGAAAGTCAAACAGATTCAAACAGAGCGGCGCAATGGGGGCGAAAGATATTTTTGGAGGATTTTTAATTACAATAAGAATCATTTAAATTTTTAATAGTTAAAATTTTAAATTACATAACTCTAAAAGAAAAATTTCACAATAGGTAAACTTTTTCTTGCAAAACTGCTTTGCATCCTGTATGCCTAATTACCACTTCAATAAGTAATCAATTCATCCATTTTCATTTTAAACTGGATGTTTACTTTTCACACAAACAGTAAACTACACTGGGATAATAATAATTGGCTAGGCCAATATACATACTACCCATATATTCTTTAACAATTACAATAAAGAAAAGAAAATTAAAAAAAAAAAAAAAAAAAAAAACATTTTTAAATAGACAATTATTAACTTGTGAAAGAAATAATAATAATAAAAAAAAAAAAAAAAAAAACAATCAATAAGAAGCATTGAAAGTGCTCCAGAACATTGCTGACCACCTATCTCCAAAATACCTATATATTTTATAGGTGGAAAAAGTTGAATCACTCACCACTAGTATTGATCATAAATGAATCAGCACTAAAAGGAATAACCGAAAACAAGAGCGACTAGTTCATGGAACATATTCGACAGATCACCAATTAGTTAACATACAAAAAATCTATGTTCTATTGATTGAATGCTTTCTATGAACAGATAAACTTAGGACCGTAACTTAGGAAAAGGTACCAAAAAGAATAGCATTTTTATACTTTTGAAATACTTGATTGATCATTACTCACAGTAAATATCTAACATTCACAGTTTAACAAATTAAGCAAAAAAGCAGAGTATTTCAAAGAGTTTTATGTCAGTGAGCAATCATAATAAATTTAAAGATAATTTTCTGCTTATTAGTTAAAAAATTAATTATCATTAATTTATTGATGAATATATTCCAATTCTAATTTAATACTTTAATTTAAAATAAATGCATTATAAATATAATCAATACCTAATAACTTTACTTTGCCAGTAGAAAATAATGTAATAGTATGTACTATATTTTAGACAAATTTAACATAGTAACCATAACAGTGGATTAGCGTGAACGGCAGAGACTAAAGGCTCGTTCCCACCGAGGCATCATCCGGCAGGACAAAAAAATTTTCGACCCGTTCACACCGAAACGTCAGAAATCGCTTTATGCCTAGTGAAGATGATGATGATGGAGATGGCTAGATCTAATATTGGCTCAATTCAAGTCACATGACACAGCAAGCATTTGACATTTGAAAGTTGGTCAACTCGAAGCGGTGGATTTCAAACGGTTTCAGGCGAACACGGGAAGCTAGGGATTGGTCAGCGCTTCACGCTTTCAATGCCTCAGTGTGAACGAACCTTAAGATCTTTTTCGCACGGATAGCGAATTAGGTAAAAATTCAGATTATTCTGAAATTAATGGAGTTTCTACATGTCAACATGAAATAGAACTGGAAAAAGAAATATGATTTTAAGAATAAAGAATATAACAATGGGTTTTATTTTGGAAAAATGGAAAATAAATACTCGCCCCAAAGTGTACAAACACAATTTGTCAATATTGTATCCATTTACCTGATGTTAAGACAATTTAAGTAGCTCTTACAGGTTTTCTACATGACAAGAGTATGACTCAATATTATTATTCAAAAGAATTTGCCATTGAAGTTATAAAAAAAACATTTTTAAAATGAAAAAAAAGAATAAATGTGGAAAATATTCATAAAAGACTACTACTAAATATGCCCAAAGTGTATGAAGAAATCAATAGTTCTTCGACTATATAAACAAGTGGATGAAAAAATCTGGTAGAGACATTATCTACTTGTAACATTTTTTTAGTAAAACACATTCTTTTCTAATGTGCAAATTTTTTTCCAGAAGAACATAAAGGTGAATAGCCTTTTATAACTGAAAATGTGTCAAAAATAAATAACAACTTATATGTAAGCAAAAAAAATTAAATCAAATTCTGAACTGATTTCTCACATTGAATATTATTTTTGCAAAACTTTCAAATGTAAATATCTAAAATATAGACTTTAATATAATATTTTAACTAGAAAATAGTAATTATTTTACATAAAATGACTAAATGTGTCGAAAATGGTAAGAAAAAAAAAGTTTACTTTGAAAAAAAAAAAATTAGTGGTAAATTAAGATTTTCTATTTTGAAATTGCTATTTAAATAACAAAATATCTGCCTCCTATTAAAAAAAACATCATTCAAATACTAAGAATCATTATTTCTTTCTTGTTATAACAGTTGATAATGAATTAGCTTAAAAAATGGGATCAAATTGACCCTGTGCATATGTTAATGGCATAAAAATGAGTGCATGTGTTGATAGTGACTTGCAACACAAAATCAAATAGAAATTCAAAACTAATTTCAATTGATTATTTTGAAAAAAAAATACATAAATCCCCTTATTTTATAGCATCATTAAAAAGAAATCTCAACAGATGAGATAATCCATAATAATTAAGATATAACATACATTAGCATAACACTGAATAAGAACGACGTGGTATTTTGGTAGTATAATAATGCAATATATTAAAGCAAATTTTAAAAATAATAAGTTATATGATTGAAATTCTTACCAGCAAGCGATAAAGGTATAAGTATTCAGTGGCAGACATGTAGTTTCCACATTCATACTGGCTCTTTGCGAAAATGTATACAGAATCCATCCATTCAATGTTAAACTAAAGAAATACAACAAATAATATATAAAACAAGTTCTTCTTAAAAATTTAAGTATAATAAATAAAAAGAAAAATAAATAAATTTCAAATATTATTGCAAACAAGATAATAAATTACCTGGTAATTTTTGACAAGAAAGTCTAAAAGAGTCCGTCCATCCCTGAAAGAACAATCAATATTAATTTAAATGCAAAATATTCATTTGAATAATTTTCATGGAAAACTGTAAAATAATAAAAGTCATTGAAAATGTCAGCATATAAAAGGACTTGCTTTTTTGCACTATATTTATGATAAAATATAATAATTAGGCAATCTTATACATCAAAATCAATTCATATATTTTTAACAAATACATACTTTCAAATTTAATGTTTTTATTAGCATCACTTCAAACTGTAATATAGGATAAAATGTATAAAATGCAAATTATATATAAAAATACCTGGTAGTTTCAATTTGCTTTACAACTGGCTGCGATTCAAAAATTCGCCTAATGTGATTAGTTTCTTCTTGATAGATTTTTAATTCATTAACAACTTTTCTCCTTTTCTCAAGAAGTTCTGAAAGGAGGAAAAATAATCAAGCTCTATTGTTAGAATAATACATATTAGATGCATAAACATTTAATATGGAAGTAGTAAATATAAAACAACACTTATTAATCTAGTAATTCAAGAATGCACAATCAACAATCACCAAACTCTTATTTAAAAAAATGCAATAACTAAACAACATTACATTATAATGAGCGTAGATTTAAAAAATAAAATTCATCATAATTTTTTTAATTTCAACTTATAATTATAATTTAATAACTCAATTAAAAAATTTGTTTCTATACTGTATAATATATTGATTATGAAAATAAGTATTATCCAAGTGTTGTTGAAATGTTGATTAAATATTATTTATTTATTAATAATAAACACAAAAAAATCAAAGTTATATTTAAAAGTAAATTCATAATATTTCGATAATTAAGACTGGAATGATATAGATATACTTTTTAAAAAGTATGATTTAAAAGTATAAAAGCCCAAAGAACAGTAGAAGAATACTCAACTAAGCCTACCAGTATGTTTACATACAGAATAATTTTGAAATGGTACATTTCTCCTTAAAATTAAAAATATATTTTTAAATAAAGGGCTCTTTTAATATACAAATAGAAATTTAAAACTGAGAAAGGATAAAATGAAAAGATTAGTATAAAATCATATAATATTATTCACCTTCTGGAATTATTGCATTAGGATGCAACTGCTTATGAATATCAATGGCATAATCAATCATCCGAGTGTTCTTGACAATCTCCAATTTTCCCAATAAAAGTTCTCTTTCATCATAAACCTAAAAAATAATTAAAATTAGAATCATCTTGCCAAGATTTAACAACAGCAAATAATTTTTATACATATAATAAATTAACAAATTTGCTTTATTATAATTAAAAAACAATTATTATTGATTGCAAAGAACTGAAGTAATGTTTCTTACCGAAAATTTACCACAAGGAGACTGAATGCAACACTTATATAGTATTGCATTTATAGATAATAATTAAGCTTTGAGAGTCAAGATTTAAAGTTTTTTTTTTAAGGCTTATTTAAAACTTTTGATCCTTAAATCTTTTTATTGTTTATAAAAGCATTCCCAAGCACCAATGACTGGACTACCTAATCATAAAAATAAGGTACTGACAGCCAATTTTTACTAATAAAAACAAGCAAGCTGTTAAATCACACAAGCATAATTAATTTTCTGAACAACATGAATATAGAAATTGAAATAATAATTAGTCCTACATTTAAAAAAAAAAAAAAAAAAAAAATTTTTTTTTTTGAAAAAATACAATTTTAAATAATCAAAATTATAAAAGGCAATAGGGAGAAAAAATAAATTTGATGGAATTTCAATTTTTTTCTAATTTATAAACATGAATACAAAACAAATAAAATAATTACAGTGACCCTTGAAAGTCTTAACAAAACTACATTAAATGTTTTAAGAAGATGATACAACTTTTTTTTTTTTTTTTAAAATCCATAATAAAAAGAAAGTTGCCTCTAAAAACTCTTAGTATATTACTAAGTAGTAGTATATTATAAGTAGTCTTAGTAAATCTGTATGTATTAGTAAATAGTATAATATTTAGGTCAATTAGTACTTAGTAAGATATCTTGCAACATCCACAAAAATTTTAAATGTCTGAACATAAAATTCATAAATTTATTTTGTAATTTCTGCATCAATGTTCCTCTATCCTTCTGTCATCATTGTTTTAAGTTTTAATTTTAATGTCACATCTTTATACTCGTAATCTATAGTTTTCGCCAAATGTGTTTAAGTACGATAACTGAGGTAGTGTTTATAGAATTTGTAGGCAATAATAGATACATCAAAAGTGAATATTAACAGCCACATGCTTTGGATCCTGAATTTGACATGTACCTCCACACACGATCCACAGGCATGTTTTACTATTCTTACTTAGAATTAAGTTAATTTTTTCTTCGACAGAAAATGTATGTCCACTGGAACTAAAACTGATACATTTTGCTTTCATATGCAAATAAGAAATGATTTTAATGAGTTTTAGGTTTATTTTTCGTTGATATTGCACACTGCATATTGAAAAACCGAAGTTTTCTATTTTTCCCACTTACAAAACATTTCTTCGGACAGAATACCTATATAATCCAGTTGATTTGAAACATTTGTCAAATAGTTTTAAGTGAAAATGAAGAAGAAAAATTTCTTTACAGCATGCAAATGCGGAATTTTCACAAAGTTTCTAATTACAAATTTATGTTCACGTTGAGTTAACTTTGTCGGTCGGATATTTCTTACATCCTTTTCGATTCGATTTTCTTCTTTATTGCATTTTGACACATACTGCACCACAGAATTATTTTTCCTACTACTATGAAAAATAACTAGTGATGGAATACTGTTTTCTTACAACTACGAGCTATTTTAAAATAATAAAAATAAACCGCTGTAAGCAATTAAAGATTAAAGTTAAGCGATTTTTATCACCAAATGCAAAAATAAAAGCTTCTAACCATAATTTTATTTACAAATTTATTCGAAAATGTTTCGATGTACTATCATTTTCGTGAAATCTT
Source organism: Caerostris extrusa (assembly GCA_021605095.1). Taxonomy (NCBI): domain Eukaryota; kingdom Metazoa; phylum Arthropoda; class Arachnida; order Araneae; family Araneidae; genus Caerostris; species Caerostris extrusa. The sequence continues at coordinate 51,075 of BPLR01008460.1, read as the reverse complement.
CCTTTTCTACTTCCTTACATTTGTATTTTTAAAAAAGGAAATGTCTACATAAAAAAAAAATTATTCCATTTTATTTAGCATTGCTTGAAGATAAAGCAAAACAATATTGGTTTTTAAATTCGAATTCAATTCCAGACTACAGCGCGTTTTCTACAGATATTTTAATTATGCGAACATTTTTGAGAGATACTTAACAAATTTAAATACTTTACCATGTGGCAGGTTGATATACTAACCTGTTTTACATGAAGAAATTCTAAAAGTGGAAATACTAAATGACGATCGAGATAAGCACCGATTTTCGATGTTAAATCGTACTGAGCCATATTTGAAGTTTCTTTTTTTAAATAACGTATTCAATATAAATATACAACAAAGTTCAGTATGTTTACTAATCCATGTGTTGTTACAAAAATGGCAGCTTTAATAACGTTGCCACATGCAAATAGAAAAGGAATCATTTATATTAGAATTGCCAGAAACAATGTTACAAGGAGAAGGAAAAAACGGTATTATGTCAAGTTACTCATACGAAATGTAAAGATTATTAGTTACTTTTATTAATTTTGAAAACTTGATAAAAATTGCTAAAAATTTAAATAATATTGTATTCAAGCTATATATTCAAGCTCTTTCGGCTCAATATCATGTTCTATTGCTTCTGTGCCATTTGTAAAATCCAATTGAAACATCTATGGCAATGGAATTAAATCAATGTAGCAAGTTAATATTTCTTCCAAAATCATTTAAATTCTAAAAGTTCAAGTAACTTCCGAATCTGTTGATGTTTTGTTAAATCCAGTTTTGTCTTTATAGAAATGACTCTAAAATATCATTTCTACATTTTACTGTGCAGCTTACTTATTGATAAGTGGTACAGTTTTAAAGCAAATATGGTTAAGTCGTTTAAAACTGTATTTCAAACTGTATATTCAAAAAAAAAAAAAAAAAAAAAAAAAAAAAAAAAAAGGGCACTAAAACAAGGATGTATCACGTGGAAGCTCAATTTCAGAAGGAAAAAAAAATTTTTCTATTGAATTTCTCTATACAGTCATTTTCAACGATAACCAATTCAGATTGATTCCTAAAAGCAAATCCGAAAAAGAAGGGCGAATTGGACTGCAGCAATTTGAAGGAAATCCATTCAGAAATTTATCACAGGTTGTCTTGAGAAAGTTCTGACCTCTATGACAGATATCCTTTAGGAATTCTGCAGAAATTATTTACATTTGTTTGCTAACTTAATTAAAAAGAAATAAAATCATTAAACTTTCTCAATAGTCAGATAAATACTTATTGAATTCATATCAATCATAATGGATTCCCTCCATCATTTGTGGTTCTATATAAGTAATATAAATGCATATATTATTTCTTCTTAAGCAAATCGATGGACCAATTATATGATTCCCTAGTAATATAATTTAAGATAAATAGTAGATGTGCATAGGTATATGAACTTAATAAGTGAAGCGAATAACTGTTGAATTTAATTAAAAATTAGGTTTGGAATGTCTTACTTCATAAAAGTAAATAGTGAAGGATTTCCCACAAAGATAAGAAGCAGTCTCAATAGCAAAGCAATTTTTTAAATTAATTCTAACAACATTGAAAGACCTTTTCACACGCGTGTACAATGTATACTGTAGATTCCACAACTTCAACTACTCTAAAAATTGCGATACTATTTTTTTCTTTTTTTTTACTTTAATAACGAGCACAAAAATAGACATACTTACATATGCGATATTTGTAGATTCGTCAACTATTACGAAAAACGATGACTTGTTTATTTCAGCTACCTATTCATTGAGCAATTATGGAGAAACCACTTTTTTTAATGCTGATCACTTAACTTTATTTCTTTTATTAATACTGATCACTTAATTTTACTTAAATGGAAAGTCTCTGAAGTTGATGAACTGGTTCCCGCATAACTCTTATTAAAAACTTCCTACAAGTGATCAGTAGAGTGTGTAGCAGCATGACAAGCGATAAATACACAAAGTTTATTTCTAGCTCAATTATTTAAACATGATTTTTAAAGAACTTTTTATTTATCCAAGTATAGGATTAACTCAGTTTTTGAGTGTATGTTTCATTAAATTACTTTCATGTGCTCTCAGTTCAGATCTACATATCTTATTAAAAGATTTAGTCTTGTCATCTTTTATTTTCGAACCATAATTCAAACATAGGACTCGCAATCTAAGATTTTTGAAACTATGGTTTTTCTGCTTTGCTCATATGGATATATAGGCTAAATGTTTTAAAAATATAAGAATATATTAAATCCCAAGATATATTATATACAAAATAAAAAGAACCAAAATAAAATTTTGCAATATTTCACGACAATTTTGATAAACTAGGCTACAAACAGGAGCCCGACTGGCGAAGTCACGATTCATATCAAAAGGCACAAAAAATATGCGTTTTGAAGTAATTAAAAGTATGGAGTGTAAAATTAAATCTGCAAAACTTTCAATAAAATACGTTGAATATCAACCTTTGAATTAAATTCAACAGCGATGAAAATATTTTAAAATTAGTAACTAATATAAGAACTACTCTTTGAAGATGAATCACATATTATGGCATTTTACTCTTTGATGTTGAGCTATATGTTCAAAGTCGTTGCGCATCCAGAAAGAGCTATATAATATAGATGAGAGTGAAATAAATACATTTTTTCATAATTTTTTTCCCAAAAATATTTATGAAAAAAAAAAAAAAAATTGAAAATAGAAAATAATTGAATAGAATTCTCAAAGTAGGGGGGGACTCTTTTTGTAATGCTTGGTTTAAAAGATGCAAAATTCACACAATTTGGTGACAGTGATTTACACTCAAGAGCCAAAACATTATGACCACCCCTACATTATGCAATGAACTCGCCTGGATGACGTGGAAGGCACGTGATCAGGTGGAAATGGTATTTAACTGGTATTAAGTGGTGGTATTAATCCATGCCAAGGCGGGTTGAAGCAGTGTTGCGCGCCAAAGGTGGGCGAAATCATTATTGACAGGTGGTCATAATGTTTTGGCTCTTGAGTGTATATTCGCAACATTCGTATCATAAAGAAAAGCGATGAGTAAAAAATCTTGCTAGATCTCCTTAATGCCAACTAAAATTCCAGATGGAAGTATTCCATCAAACTTAAAACAATAAACAAAATTTTTAACAATGTTTGTTATTATTAAACAATGTTTATTGTTCGAGCAAACAATAAGCATTGCTCTTCTCAAACTCACTCATTCTTTCCTCTCCTATATCACCGAGGAAAAGATTTCCCGTTTTAACTAAGAGCAATTTCTTTACTTTTCAATCAATTAAAACAAATATTTATAATAGTAAAATGTACATTTTCAATTCTTATATTCTAAATTACGTCTGTTAAGTGTTTTACTCAATTTAAAGATACTATCTAGAATATTTCTTATGACTGTTAATATAATTTTTATAACAAGAGACGCTTATTTCAGAGGCTTATTTCATAATCAGAAGGAATGTAATTATTTAATATTCTTTAAGCTGGTATGGGAACTAAATTTAGCAGGTATTCTTATAATCTGGTATATCCCTGATTTTCAGCTCATACCCTTTTTTCATGTTTAAGAAGATTCCTACTAATGTGGGTTTATATATATATATATATATGCCCGTTACCCTAACCCAGGGGTGGCCAACCCGCTGCCCGCCTTGAATATTTTTGCTGGCCCGTGAGATTTGTCACACTTTTATACAATATATTCATTTCATAATTGCCAAAGTAATGAAAATCAATGTATTAAAAAAAAAAAGTGCTTTATGTGTGCATCAATCTATTCAAAAATTAAATGTCGAAATTATAAGAAAAAGTTAACATTTATTTTAAAATAATATTCTTCGAAATATATGATAGATATTGTCTGTTTTATTCATGAATTCGCAGAATAATTAAATTATATTCTGTGAACTCATGATGCGCGTTCATCTTGTATATCTAATATAACAGGTTCTATATTTCACTTTAAGTGACAGCAGTGACCATTCTTAGATACGCAGTTGATGGTTAATAGCAGAGCAAACCAGACGCTTATTTCAAGTTATTAGCGGATTTGGTTCAACTTACACCTGCGAATCATTTTTTTTTTTCGAAAAGGAAATTGTCCAAACACAAGACATGCACAAACCTAACGGACGCTAACCTGCAACACCAGTTACGATGTGCAAATAGCCAAATTGAGATTTACAAAAGCTAAGTGAAACAGTGGAGAAACAAATATCGCACTAGTAAAATATATTCATTTTTAATGATTTCATTTATATATTTTTTCATATTTAATTTTAGTATTATATATTTCTTTAGAGTGGGCGTTTAGTATCATTATTATTATATTATCTATGTTTACATGTAAGAATAATAGTAAACACAATAATAATAACTCCTTTTGTTTTAATATTTCACTCCAAAAATGTCTATAGTGGGTTTAAATCTAATATGGGGATATATAATTTTATAAATGTCCCGCGAAGTTATGATGTATTTCAATGTGGCCCACAAGATTATTTGGGTTGGCCACGCCTGCCTAACCCTAACGTTGCCTGTTGCACGTGCACTGTACCACAACAGGTCATGCAATATTTATACAACAATAAGAAAACACTGCAAAAGCAGATTCGAAAGAAAATATATAAATATAAAGACAGAAAAAAAAGCTGTATAGAAAATAAATTCCAAAGATAAAAATACATTCAAAGGGTCATACTGATTTTTCACTAAGTTGGAATGGGACAAAACCTGAAATATTGGAATATCACAGCTTTGTAACTTTTCTGAAATCTTGCTGTTGAATAAAAAGAGTAATTTTGTCAATTAAAAGTTTTAATTTTTGTATTTAGATTTATCAAGTATCTGCATTCAGAAAAATATAAAAATACTAAGTTAATTATGGCAAATTATTTTTTTCATGTATTTTTTTTATTTTCAAAGAAAATTTTATTTTAGTTACTTTCTACAATTTTATTTTTTGAGAAAAATCCTTCATTCTAACCACTAAGTCACAACAGGTAACTCAACTCTAGAAATCATTTGGATAAAACGTCTACTTAAAGCAAAAATTTATCAAAACAATTATTATTGATTTTCGCAAGAACTGAACTCGCATTCTTCACTGTCACGTGAAAAATATCGAAATCCTCGCATTTTACCGATTGAACTACTGCCTGTTGATTTCAATTTTCATTACAAACTGCTAAAACTCTATTTAAAGTATTAAAAATTAATTAATGAATTAATATTTGAAAAACTGTATTAACATCAAGTGTCATCCACTACAAGTTTAAAAAAAGTGTATTTGAACTTGAGTAGATGAATAAAAGTATTTTATGAACGATTGAAAATTTGAAGAAGATATATAAATATATATAGAGAGAGTGTGAACTAATAGAAGGAATTGACTAAAAAGACTCAGCGTATTTTTAAACGCTCCTTGGTTTGTGCAAAGTTGTGTAAGTTATCAGAGTTCTGGGGGATAACTCCCCATACCTCCTATTAAATTTTAAAATTACTGCATAATTAGAAAATACCAAAATTAAAAATAAAAGAATTAAAGTTAAAAAGCAGCAATGTTATTAGTTAAAAATGTGTAGCTATAAAAATATACAAAACAAGGAAGAATGATAAGACTTTAAAAGTTAAATTGATTCTTTGCACAGTGCTTAAAAGTTTAATCTCTAAAAACTAAGAGGGAAAGAAAAAAGGAAAGGTGGTGCAAGCTTGGTTTGTTCGAAGGAAAATTATTCATGGCTTGAGAATTGACCCTATCCTAGAATACGTTAAAACGCATTGCAAAAACCTGTTTTGAAAAATGTTCTCAGATTGAAAACGAATTACATCAGGCACCACTGAGCAAAGCTCACAAAAATGACCTTGAGCAATTCTAACTCAAGAATTCGACCTCTTTCCCAAAGTAAACGACGCAGGATAGATTAGTTTTTATCTGATCGATTTCATTTCCGATCTGAGCTACTAATAATAGATTGAAAAGCGACCTTTAGCCCCTCCTCCTCCCCCGGGGAGTATCCTTTAGGTGTTTTGTGAAAACCCTGCGCGGAAGAAACCCCGTAGCAGGAGTTTGCAAATTCCTACTGATCATAAACCTGTGACACCAAAATGACCGATCTTTCTCGTTTCCAATCTTAACTAGCTAATGCATTTTATTTTCTACTTATTTAAATTCTTAATATCTTAAGTTATTATTTTATTTTAACATCTTTAACTCTACCTTGATGTTTTAATTTACCATTTAATTTAAATTTTTTACTTTCTCTAGTGCTTTTTTACGATGGCATGTGCAATGGACCCCCTAATTATTTCTTCGTACCTTGAATCCAATTAAATTTAAAGTTAATTTAATCATTTAATTTTTCTCTAGTTTTATTTCTTTTTCCAGAGTCTTTACTCCAATAATTCCACCATGTTGTTAATTAATTAAGTTTTTAAAAATATTTAAACTTTGAGTTAATTTTAAACTTCTAGTCATGGCCGGTTTTCCTATAGGCTAACTAGGCTTCAGCCTAAGGCCTCAAGATAAAGATGGGCCTACATTCAAATTGTTAACAAAATTAGAATGACACTATTCTAAAAACAGTAAACACTAAAACACTGAATCGAAAATAAGGAGAAATTCTACACATATAACTAATAAACTAACATAACAAGTAATTTACAAACTTACAAATGGGAGGTGAAAGGGCCTCATAAGTGGAATAGCCTAGGGCCTCTTTTCATCTAAATCCGGCCCTGCTTCTAGTGCTGCATTATACATTTGATTACTTAATTGTTATCACTTTTAAGATATGGAGTTTTAGTAATAGTCTAGTTGCAATGGTACTTCTTGAAGAAATGTCCATTGCCGCTGCTCCTACAGTTAGAAAAATATGAATCTTTGAAATCTCAGCTGTAGTTGTTTAAGAAAGTCAGTGCTGTACAAGAACTGCAATTTGGGCTAGTTTCCGTATGGAAGCGGAACACGGGAAATCATTTATTGCAGTGAATTAATCAAGAATTGCATGATTGCACCAGAAAATTATTAAATGCAAAAATCGATTAAATGAAAATTATCTTTGAAGATGAATCACATGTTATGACATTTTACTCTTTGATGTTGAGCTATATGTTCAAAGTCGTTGCGCATCCAGAAGAGCTATATAATATAGATGAGAGTGAAATAAATACATTTTTTTTTTTGATAAATTTTTTTCCCAAAAAAAAATATTTATGAAAAAAAAAAAAATTGAAAATAGAAAATAATTGCATAGAATTCTCAAAGTAGGGGGAAGGGGAACTCTTTTGTAATGCTTGGTTTAAAAAGATGCAAAATTCACACAATTTGGTAACAGTGATTTACACTCTAGAGCCAAAACATTATAACCACCCCTACATTATGCAATGAACTCGCCTGGATGACGTGGAAGGCTCGTGATCAGGTGGAAATGGTATTTAACTGGTATTAAGTGGTGGTATTAATCCATGCCAAGGCGGGTTGAAGCAGTGTTGCGCGCCAAGGTGGGCGAACTCATTATTGACAGGTGGTCATAATGTTTTGGCTCTTGAGTGTATATTCGCAACATTCGTATCATAAAGAAAAACGATGTGTAAAAATCTTGCTAGATCTCTTTAATGCCACCTAAAATTCCAGATGGAATTATTCCACCATACTTAAAACAATAAACAAAAACGATTAACAATGTTTGTTATTATTAAACAATGTTTATTGTTCGAGCAGACAATAAGCATTGCTCTTCTCAAACTCACTCATTCTTTCCTCTCCTATATCACCGAGGAAAAGATTTCCCGTTTTAATAAGAGCAATTTCTCTTTCAATCAATTAAAACAAATATTTATAATAGTAAAATGTACATTTTCAATTCTTTATTCTAAATTATGTCTGTTAAGTACTTTACTCAATTTAAAGATACTATCTAGAATGTTTCTTATGACTGTTAATATAATTTTTATAACAAGAGACGCTTATTTCATAATCAGAAGGAATGTAATTATTTAATATTCTTTAAGCTGGTATGGGAACTAAATTTAGCAGGTATTCTTATAATCTGGTATATCCCTGATTTTCAGCTCATACCCTTTTCATGTTTTAAGAAGATTCCTACTAATGTTTTAGTTTATATATATATATATATATATATATATATATATGCCCGTTACCCTAACCCAGGGTTGGCCAACCCACTGCCCGCCTTGAATATTTTTCTGGCCCGTGAGATTTGTCACACTTTTATACAATATATTTATTTTATAATTGCCAAAGTAATGAAAATCAATGTGTTAAAAAAAGTGCTTTATGTGTGCATGAATCTATTCAAAAATTAACTGTCGAAATTATAAGAAAAAAAGTTAACATTTATTTTAAAATAATATTCTTCGAAATATATGATAGATATTGTCTGTTTTATTTATGAATTCGCAGAATAATTAAATTATATTCTGTGAACTCATGATGCGCGTGCATCTTGTATATCTAATATAACAGGTTCTATATTTCACTTTAAGTGACAGCAGTGACCATTCTTAGATACGCAGTTGATGGTTAATAGCAGAGCAAACCAGACGCTTATTTCAAGTTATTAGCGGATTTGGTTCAACTTACACCTGCGAATCATTTTTTTTTTTTTTTTTTCGAAAAGGAAATTGTCCAAACACAAAACACGCTCCAACCTAACGGACGATAACCTGCAACACCAGTTACGATGTGCAAATAGCCAAATTGAGATTTTCAAAAGCTAAGTGAAACAGTGGAGAAACAAATATCGCACTAGTAAAATATATACTTTAATGATTTCATTTATATATTTTTTCATATTTCATTTTTAGTATTATATATTTCTTTAGAATGGGCGTTTAGTATCATTATTATTATGATATCTATGTTTAAGAATAATAGTAAACACAATAATAATGACTCCTTTTGTTTTAATATTTCACTCCAAAAATGTCTATAGTGGGTTTAAATCTCATATGGGGATATATAATTTTATAAATGTCCCGCGAAGTTATGATGTATTTCCAATGTTTCCCACAAGATTATTTGGGTTGGCCACGCCTGTCCTAACCCTAACTTTGCCTGTTGCACGTGCACTGTACCACAACAGGTCATGCAATATTTATACAACAGTAAGGAAACACTGCAAAAGCAGATTTGAAAGAAAATATATAAATATAAAGGCAGAAAAAAAAGCTGTATAGGAAATAAATTCAAAGATAAAAATACATTCAAAGGGTCATACTGATTTTTCACTAAGTTGGAATGGGTCAAAACCTAAAATATTGGAATATCACAGCTTTGTAACTTTTCTGAAATCTTGCTGTTGAATAAAAAGAGTAATATTGTTTATTAAAAGTTTTAATTTTTGTATTTAGATTTATCAAGTATCTGCATTCAGAAAATATAAAAATGCTAAGTTAATTATGGCAAATTATTTTTTTCATGCATTTTTTTTATTTTCAAAGAAAATTCTATTTTATTTACTTTCTACAATTTTATTTTTTGAGAAAATCCTTCATTCTAATTACCAAGTCATTAAAAAACTGTCAAACTGTAAACTGTCGAAAATCATTTGGATAAAACGTCTACTTAAAAGCAAAAATTTATCAAAACAATTATTATTGATTTTCGCAAGAACTGAACTCGCATTCTTCACTTTCACGTGAAAAATATCGAAATCCTCGCATTTTACCGATTGAACTACTGCCTGTTGATTTCAATTTTCATTACAAACTGCTAAAACTCTATTTAAAGTATTAAAAATTAATGAATGAATTAATATTTGAAAAAACTGTATTAACATCAGTGTCAACCACTACAAGTTTGAAAAAGTGTATTTGAACTTGAGTGGATGAATAAAAAAGTATTTTATTAACGTTTGAAAATTTGAACAAGATATATATAGGGAGAGTGTGAACTAATAGTAGAAATTGAATAAAAGACTCAGCGAATTCATAAACGCTCCTTGGTTTGTTCGAAGGAAAATTATTCACAATGACTTGAGAATTGACCACATCCTAGAATACGTTAAAACGTATTGCAAAAACATGTTTTAAAAATGCTCTCAGATTCAAAACGAATTACATCACTCAATTCCAGCTTCGCAAAATGACCTTGACCAATTCTAACTCAAGAATTCGACCCTTTCCCATAGTAGGCGCCGTAGGATAGATTAGTTTATTTGAAAGTCTTCCTTTCCAATCTAAGCAACTAAAAATAGATTGAAAAGTGACCTCTGACCCCCCCCGGAGAGTGTCCTGCAGGGGGGTTGTGCTGGAATCCCGTAGCAAGGCAATAGCAGGGCCCCGTAGCTCCAGCAATCCCTGCTACGTTATGCAAATTCCTACTGATCATAAACCTGTGACACCAAAATGGCCGGTCTTTCTCGTTTTCAATCTTAACTAGCTAATGCATTTTATTTTCTACTTATTTAAATTCTTAATATCTTAAGCTATTATGTTATTTTAACATCTTTAATTATACTTTAATGTTTTAATTTACCATTTTAATTTTAATTTTTACTTTCTCTAGTACTTTTATGATGGCATGTGCAATGGACCCCTAATTATTTCTTCGTACCTTGAATCCAATTATATTTAAAGTTTATTTAATCATTTAATTTTTTTCTAGTTTTATTTCTTTTCCAGAGTTTTTACTCCAATAATTCTATCATGCTTTTAATTAATTAAGTTTTAAATTTTTTTATTTAAATTGTTTATTTTAATTTAATTTTAAGCTTCTAGTGCTGCATTATACATTTGATTCCTTAATTTTTATTATATGTAGTTTTAGTAGCAGTCTAGTAGCAAAGGTACTGCTTGAAGAGATGGGGCCTGGTGGCCGAGTGGCTAGCGCTCGCTATCACAGGTTTCGGGTTCGAGGCCCGGCGGTGCCATGGATATTTGTAGTGGTTCGAATCCACTTTAAACTGTAGGTACCGGTCTGTTTAGCCTAATGTGGGCACAAGATGACCGTAGAGCAAACAAAACCCAAACCAAACAAACCTTGAAGAAATGTCCGTTGCCAACGCTCCTCCAGTTAGAAAAATATGAATCTCTGAAATCTCAGCTATAGTTGTTTAAGAAAGTCAATGCTGTACCAGAAGCACCTATTTGTGCTAGTTTCCATATGAAAGCGAAACACAGGAAATCATTTATTGATAATGAATTAATCAAGAATTGCATGATTGCACCAGAAAAATGTATTAAGAAAAGCTAATGTTTTTTCAATTCCTTCTATTAGCTCACACTCTCCTTATATATATCTTGTTCAAATTTTCAATCATTCATAAAAATGCTCTTTATTCATCCTCTCAAGTTCAAATACATTTTTTTAAACTTGTAGTGGATGACACTGGATGCTAATACAGTTTTTCAAATATTATTTCAGTAACTAAATTTAATTCATTAATTTTAGTTATTTTTAGATTTAAGTTGCATATATCTATTTCTTTTTAGATGCCGACAGATAAACATAAAAGAATGAAGGAAAATTATTTATAAAGGACTTTGCAATATAGTGAAAAAAAAAAAGTAGTAATTGACTTTAGAATTTTTTTTTTTTATATTACTTGTTTTTAGCAAATATAAAGAGATACATAAAAGCAATTATAAAGAGCTTCTTGACATTCATAGCATCCTCGGCAAGACCACTGGAGAAGATATTTATAAAAGAGTTAAAATGCTGTTCAGAAAAATAATTTTCAATTGAAAAATTAAAGTGTACCCCCTACTGATGGTCGCAAAATCCCGTGAGAAAAAAATAAAGGTGTCGTTGTCTTTTCAGAGGCCTCTAGAAAATAACGGTGGTTCAAAACCATTAATCATGTGTTGCATCATTCATCAACAGTTTTTGTGGCCAGAAGGCTTGGATAAGTCTAAGAATTTTAAAAGGATAAGATAAGAATTGATACTCTAATCTTATCCAAGATAAGACAAGAATTAATATTATTATCTTATCCAAGATAAGATAAGAATTTTTAAAGCCAGTTAACTGTTAATTAGATCAGATTATATGCATTCAGCAATCGTCAATTCAGCGAGTTTATTAAAGAAATTGAATTACCATATTATACCACAGTACACAGCACAGATATCTGAATATAGAACCCATTATGGACTATATCTTCAAAATTTCTAAAACTTTTCATTCAAAATGCCCTCAGATACGTAACGAAGCGATCCGGCAAATACCTGTATACCATCCAGGTATGGCTAGCTCCAGGAAGAGACCCAGAGCCATCTATGACCAGCAATGGGAATCTTTCCCGGCATTGAAAAGGCGTTGTGGATTTTATCCTACAACCGCCGATTCTACCGCTGTGGCTGTTGTCTAGTCACTCCGATCATCTCAAGCGAATCTGAGCTGCAATTTTTGGCATTTAAATCTTAACTTATTTATTTGCTATGATGTGCAACTTAAATTAGAACATGGCTACCTTTAATTTTTATTTTTTTATAATTTCTACTTTTTAATTGGATCTTAAATTTTAATTCCTTTACATCTGTCAAATAGTTTAAGTTAATCTATTATTAAATTTTGTTTTTATTTAACAGCTTCCGAGCTGGGATAGGTTAAACAACTTTTTGTTTTCTTTCAATATCTTCCATAAATTTTAAATTGTCGACTTGTTAATCTCTTTAAATTTTATTGCTTTAACTTTTAATCTCCTTACTCAATAGTAATAACTCTGTTCTGATGTCACACACATTGATTACTACGTTTTTTCATTTATTAATTAGAAAGATGTGCTTTTCCTGACTTCTGTCAGGTTTCAAATTTGTGAATCACCAACTGACTGATGGCGCCATCTGTCGGCGTGTCAACCAGTCAGAAATCATTTGAAGATTGTTTATTGTATGTTTATATTTACTATTTTTTAGTTGTGGTACTACTTAATTTTTTTCTATATTTTTATTAGCTTTAAATTTTTAATTTTAACTTTAACTTTGTATCTTTTTTTTGGGCATCGTCAACGGACTCCTAATTGTACCTATAGTTTTAAACTTTTTCGATCTCTTGCTTTAATTGTTCTCAAGCAAGAGATGTTTTTCCTAAATTTTAATTGTTTTACTTTATTTTATTAACATTCTATAATTGAAGCAAAATCATTTTATGCAAATTTTCTATTTAACTTAAGATGTGGAGGTATTGTGGTTCTTAAAACCACCTTGGAACTCCGTAACAGGTACGCCTGTTGCCCCTAGCTTGAAAACCAGCTTTTGCCTAATTTATATATTTATATTGTCGACTCAACATAAAATTGTTTCGTTTCACCTCCAATAGAACAAAAAATGTTTCATGCATTTCAATATATGCCAAATATTTAATCAGCAAAGCAACACACCATTTCTTGTAGAATTTGCAATTGAAATTTGAATGCTTTAAAAATAAATTTTAATTCTCCTTTTTTCAGATTTTGATGCCAAAGCAAATGACATCAAGATTTTTCAAAATTATTTAAACACTGACATAGAAACCTTTGCACCAGAGTTTTAAATGGAAATTATAGATTTGCAGTATAGCTTTATTTTTAAAGGAAAAAACTTTAAGAGAAACGTTTTAATGAAAACATCCTCATTGAATTTTATGAGTCTTCTTACTCCAACAGTTTAATCAGTTGCACAAATTTACTCATGGCTATTTTTTCCGCTTACAAATATCTATGTAAATAAATATTATTCAGTCTGAAATACATATATAAAAATATTTACAGATTCAAGTTAAAGTACACAAACACCTTGGAAGTAATTATTTTGAAATTATTGAAATATTTTATCTTTGTACACATTTTTGGATTGAATAGCGTCATCTATGTGTCAGCCTATGAACTTTTCAGCCTACCTGTTATATCCTTTAAAATGTTGCAAACTTTTAAAATTAAAAAGTTCAAAACTTTGATAAATCTCAATATCACGTCAAGTCAAGTCAAAACTTTGATTCACAAAAAGCAACATTTCATTCAAATTCAAATTAAAACTTTTAAAATGTCTTTTCTTCTTTAAAAAAAAAAAAAAAAAAAAAAAGGTTTTGATTATTTTTAGGATGAAGGATATTACAAAATAATTTTTATAAAGTCAATTTTTACATAGATTTGGATAATAATACGCAACAGCAAATGTAAACAAACACTTGCAGCCAGATTCCTTATTAGATGAGGTTATGCCAACAGCTTTAACTTTTTTAAATGATAAAAACATTATTTAATGTCTATTAAATTATTTAATTTAATGTAATGCTTATTTAATTTAATGTAATGTTTTTGTAATTTAATGTTTCTTATTGATATTTGAATAAGTTTTACAGTCAATATTGAGGAAATATTGCAGATAAATATATTGAAACTATCGTTTCGGGTTACGAGAATCGTACTTCCGATTCAAAAACTCGTCTTCAAGAGAAGTTCAAACTAATGAGTTCTAAAAAAGATAGAAACAAACTGTGAAGATATTTAGAGAGCTTAAAATATACGCTTTTCAAAAATGTAAAATGATATTTTGGTCGAAAATCGCGTTTTAAAGGCGACCGTGTACCTTAACTTATGAGCATTTAAAGGTGCTGTTCATACTTTTCATTAGTAAAGTTGATCTGTAAAGAATTACCAGTGGAGTTACAGCTACATAAATATTAACCATAATTATAATGATTATTTTCATTATGTGTATTACTTATGTATTTCACTAATTGTAAATTTTTGGGACAAATCTCATATTGTTGATTACATATAAAATGTTTAATTTCATTGGGCATGTCAGTTAATGTGTTTCTTAATTGGTTGTCACATAAAAATATCTGATTATTATTTTATATGATCTATTTTCATTGTAAATTTTATAATGTAATCAAATTAAATTGCGATGGGCTGGTGTAGTAGGAGATTGTTGTAATGGATACTTCGTAATTTGGAAACCACTGCTCTATGGTCTGAGCTTATGAAAGTCGGTGATTAGATGTTTACCTCCACACTTATTAAAAAAGAAATACAAAATTCATCATTTCAGGTCATATTTGACATAAACTATTCTATAGCATATATTTCACATCCGGTTTGTTTCTATTTTTAAAATATTTTTAAAATAAACAGGGGGAAAACTAAAAACAATATGTCATCATTGTTGAATAAAGATGTCGAGTGCCTGAAAGCGAAGCGTTCATCTTCTCAATGGTATGCGAAGGCAGTAGGGAAGAAAAGTCATGATAAATAGATAATAGTAATCGTATGATTTGAGAGAAAAAAAGAAGAAAGTAAGAAAATGTAAATCATCGGTGATGAAAACGTAACAAGAAATTTATGATCAGTAAATATGCGTTGAAGTAAAATATCTAAAAAGCGATAAGTGAGCAGGAAATTATGGTGGTTTGAGGCTTCGATTCCATTTAGAAGTAGAGAAAGGATACTTGTATTTTCCATTCAATTGCGTAAATATAGTTTGTGCCTTGATGAGAGGGTTTTCGTGAGTAGCAATGGTATTGAAGAAATTTCTAGAAAGTTTAGCAATATAGTTGTCAATAGAATCAATTTTTAAATCTTGATGAATTGTAGAGTTGCGGACAAACCAGGGTGCACCAGTGATGAAACAAAGAAGTTTGTTTTGAATAATTTGTACAGATTTCTTGTTAGATTGTGCAGCTAGACCCCAGATTGGGGCAGCATAGGTAAGGATAGGCATAAGAACTTTTTGTAGAGAAGAAGTTCGTTTGACAAAATTAATTTAGAAAATTTATTAATGAGTGGTAGAGAGAGATAAAATTTTTCCAACATTTTTCTTTTGATTTTTTGAATATGAGCTCGAAACGTAAGTTTATTGTCTATAATTAAGCCGAAATATTTACTATTAGTTGCCCATTCAATTTGTTGATCAAAAAAGGGAGAGATTAATATATGGTTGTCTGGCGTGTCTTTTTCGGAAAATGAGGGCTTGAGATTTAGAGACACTAATTGCGATGCGCCATTTAGTTAACCAATCCTCTAGGACATTCAGAAAATTTTGAAGATGACATAAATAATAGAAGCACCTTGGGCAAGAGCAGCAGAATCGTCAGCATAGGGTCATTTCAAATAGGCATGTAGAAATGTTAGTGCATTGTGGAAAGTCGTAGGTAAAGATATTGTAGAGGATAGGACTGAGCACGCTTCCTTGAGGTGTACCAGCACTAATACAACCGATTGTGGAGAATTCATTATGAAGTCGAACTAGAAAGGTTCTATTTTTAAGATAATTTGTAATGATAAGTGTGATCCAAGTTGGAAATTGAAGTTTGATCATTAAAACAATATGTATAACTATCAGAAAAAAATTTATATAATTTGATCTACTACTAAGTTTAATAAAGAGATCGAGTGTCCGAACACTTCGCATTTATCTACTCAGTGGTATGTGAGAGAAGTAGGAAAGAAAAGTCAGGATGAATAGATAATAGTAATCGTATGAATTGGAAAAAAAAAAAAAATAATAAAAGAAAGAAAGATAGAAAAGAAAAACCTTAGTGATAAAAATGTAACATGAAATTTACGGTCAGTAAAGAGCGGTAATATTTGAAGAAATGACTAGAATTTATTGAACTGAAATAGAATAAATAAGTGAACAGGAAATTATGGTGGTTTGAGGCTTCGATTCCATTTAGAAGTAAAATAAGGATACTTGTATTTTCTATTGGAATGTGTAAAAGTAGTTTCTGCCTTGATGAGTGGGGTTTCGTGGGTAGCAATAGTATTGAAGAAATTTTTAGAAAGTTTTGTAAATATAGTTGTCAATATAATCAATATTTAACTCTTGATGTTGAGAGTTACGAACAAAACCGGGTGCACCAATGACGATACTAAGAAGTTTGTTTTGAATAATTTGTACAAAGTTTTTGTTAGATTTTGCAGTTAGACCCCAGATTGGAGCAGCGTAAGTAAGGATAGGCCTTAAAACTTGTTTATAGAGAAGAATTTTGGCTGACAAAGTTAGTTTAGAATATTTATTGATAAGTGGCAGAGTGAAATAAAATTTGCTCCAGCATTTTTATTTTATTTTTTTGAATATGAGGTCGAAAATCTAATTTATTGTCTATGATCAAGCCGAGATATTTAATATTAGTTGTCCATTCAATTTGTTGATCAAAAAGGAAGATATTAATATTTGGTTGTCTGGCGTGCCCTTTTCGGAAAACGATGGCTTGAGATTTAGAGACATTAATTTCTATGCACCATTTAGTTAGCCAATCTTCTACAGTATCCAGGAAAGTTTGAAGAGTTTTGATGCTATAGCGAATAGAAGCATCTTGGGAAAGAACAGCAGAATCGTCATCAAATAGAACAGTGGAAATGTTAGAGCATTGAGGAAAGTCGTAGGTAAAGATATTGTAGAGGATAGGACTGAGCACGCTTCCTTGAGGTGTACCAGCTCTAATACGACCGATTGTGGCGAATTCTTTTGAACTTTAAAAGTTCAATTTTTAAGAAAATTGGTAAAGAAAAGTGTAATCCAAGTTTGAAATTGAAGTTTGATCATTTTGTAGATCAGACCATCATGCCACAATCGATCGAAAGCTTTTTGATATCTAGGAAGACGCCTCCTGTGAAAAATTTATAGTTAAATTCTTCAGTGATAGTATATAGTGACACGTAGATGTTGATGGAATCCAAATTGTTCTGTTGGAATTGTTATCGCAGAAAAAAGTAGTATGTTTCAATAAGAGCTTTTCATTAAGTTTTTCAACACGGCTAAGAAGACTTATGGGCTGATAATTTTGAGGCAATTTGCTATCTTGGCCAGGTTTAGGAAATATGATTTTATTTGCTTTTTCCAGATAGGGAAGTAGTGAGACTTAGTATAACTATTGTAGATTTTGCAAGATCAGTAATTGCATTGAGGGAGACACAGTAAGACTTTAATTGAAATGTTGTCAGGTCAGAAGACTTCCGAATGTTGAGATACTTGAGTAACTTAATTATGTCAGATGGAAAAAAATATTGTTTTGGTAATTTTGATGATCAGCTAGAAAGGAAGTTACTGCATCTTCAACATGCTCAATTTGCAAGACATCGTAAGGTTCAGTGTTTTTTTGTATGGAGAGTTCAAGGTTTTCAGCAAAAAGAGTTGGCTCTATCAGAAGAATATGAGACCTGAGTGTCCAATCGGGGGGGAGGAATTTTGGGATATTTTTGGTAAAATATTAGTTTACTTAGAGAGAATTACCTTCTGGATTAAGGCCTATTAAAAATTCATTCCATATTTTTAATTTTTGATACATTTGCTTAATTTCTTTTGAAGTTTGTTGAAGGACTGCTTGAACAGAGGAAACCTGGCATCTTGATATTTTGAATTATGGGTACATAAATATTTTGAGAATTTAAAATAGGTTTCGTCAAAATATAATAGGCCCCAACGAGATAAATCAGTTTCCGATAAATGAACAATATCGCTGCCCGATATAACGCAATTGACTTTTTTTCCTATTTTTATTCCGCTTCCTAATTAGTTGAATATTTTTCCTAAAGTACTTCTTTTATAATTTGTAAAAAATCTGAAATTGTCAAAAAAAAATACTTTCTCCTTTCAACAACAAAGTTTACATCTGCTATAATTATTCCGGAAGAATTCTAATGTGATCCGTTTGACCATTGGAGATTTAATTCTAAAGTGACTTCTTATTTTAAATTATTACGGAGATCCTTGACCGCGTAGTGGTCACTAGCTCCTTCATTGTAAAATGTTGAAACATAGCGGTGGTCTCATGCCCTTTGAGTTAATAAGCAAAATAGATAATTAAATGCCCTTTTTTTTTTAAAAGAGAATTATTTATTTAATAAAATTACAAAAAAGGAAAATATCAAAAATTTCAAAAGTGTAGATGTTGATGAAATCAGTTGCATGTAATAACCCAGAATGTCAAATTAGGAGAAAAAAGCGAACTTCTTTCATCTAGGCAGTTGTAAGGAATTAATTTAAACTATTTCGAACAGTGCGAGGTCTTTTGCTATGTTTGCGGGAAGAAATATCATAATCGTAATTTTGTAGGTTATTTAATACAGGGTTATTGATGTTTCGCATATCATTATAGAATTTAGTAGAAATTTTGCGAACAAATTGTCTTAAACTTGGAATCGAGAGAGCTCGTCTAATATCGTCATTACGAAAGTACCAGGGTGAATTCGTTAACATTCTGAGAGTTTTTGTCCTCAAGCCTTTGAATAATTTCAAAATTTGTACGTGCGACAGAACCCCAAACTGGGCTTGCATAAGCTAATACTGGACGAAGATAAGAGAGATATATTAGAATTTTGAGATTGAGAGGTAAAGCTGAATTTCTATTGATTAAAGGATAGAGAATTCTAAATTGAATATTGAATTTATTTCTAAGGTTGTAGATATGCGATCTGTAGTTAAGTTTGGATCAAGGATAATTCCTAAGTAGTTTCTTTAGATCAGGTGATATAATTATTGTATATTTTAATATTAGAAACGCTTTTTTTTCGCCATTTTCTTTGAACACAACCGTTTCAGCCATTTTCTTTTCTCGTATATCTATTGATTAATCTAAAGTGACCTTAGTCAAAATAAGACAACTACATTACTGTTGCCTACTTGCACGTGGCAGATCGTTCAGTACGCTTCCTTTTCTGAAGAAATAAGAATATTATTAAAGAAGAATATTATTCATAATACTGGCTGAATCCAATGGTGGCTGGACTGGCTGAATCAATGGTATTTTGAATTTTCTTTAATAACATAAAGATTTAGAAGGCGGCTAAAGTTTGGAGATAAAAAAATTCCAATACAAGATATGTTTTTAAGTATTATATAAAGCTTTGAGTGTATTTGCATTTTCAAAAATGTAGTTTGAAATGTGTTTTACTACGATAGCGTTACTACGATAGCTGTTTTTACACGGACATTGTTCGTGAGTCGTAATCTAAAAAGTTCCACACCTACACCAACATCAGATAAAAAACAAGTAATATAAAAAAATTTAATAATATACTAATATAATTTTTAATAATCAAGTAATATAAAAAAGTCAATTCCTACTTTGTTTTCACTCTATTGCAGAAAGTCCTTTATAAATAATTTTCATTCATTTTTTTAAAGTTTATCTGGCGCCATCTATTGGTAGATACACGCAATTTAAATCTAAAAAAAAACTAAAATTAATTAATTAAATTTAATGAATGAATTAATATTTGAAAATAAAAAGCATTGTACGAAAAGACAGATTTGTATGGAGAGGCATGAGGCCGTTTGTTGTTGCATACGAGTTATGATAACTCATTTTTTGTTTAATTACTGTTGTAATCGTGTTTCCACTTACGAAACCATGTTTCCTCCTAAGCATTGCAAGCACGCCCCTTGTGGCGTACAGAAGAAATCGTTAGTAGGCAACGAGATTCTCACCGGAGAGGACGTACGGAAAAAACAGGAACTGCCGTTAGTTACAAGCTCTCGCCCCGAGAGATAGAAGTGCAATCTTTCCACTAATCTTTAAATGAGTTATATGTTGTGTATTAATTATTGTACGTGTCTTGTTTACATGCGTGTAAATAAACTTGTGTGTTCAACACGACCACACCCAGTCGATCCAGCTGCACAAACAAATGAGGCACATTACAATTGTTCGCGCCTAAGCGCAAGGATACTAGCGGCGATAAAAGTGTATGTATACGCATAAGTCCGAGTCTGTGTAGTGTAGTGCCAGATCGGCAAGAGTGAACAGCACGGCTGCGACTGTTTAGTGAAATAAAGTACTGTTAAGTTTTTATTGTGAATACTTATTGTGTTAGTGTGATTCAAAATACAGTCCGCTAGAGAACATTTGTGAGTGCTATTGACGAGAACAACAATGTTAAAATAATTTGTCATTTATTTTTATTTAAAGGAAGTGTGGAAAATGTGCAAATTAGTTTTATTTAAATTAATTATATAGAAATTTAAAAAGAAATTTCCTAATTTTTCTGAGGTGTTTTAAAGTTTGTTCATTATTTTTTTTTTTTTTAATACCATCCTATAAGTCTCTAATTTATTAATGTTATTTGGAAAGAGAATGTAATGAAAATGATACCAATAATTTGGCAAGATCTAAAATTTATTAACAGAAAAACTTGTCACCCTTTTTTTTTTTAGTTCTCTCTTAAAATCATTCAAAAAGAATTGCATTTACTTTTGTTTTGAAATCTTTACAAGTTAAGAGCAAAAATAATGGTCACCATCAAAAAAATTTTATGAATGGAATGACACCTTGAATTACCACACCATATGACATGCCCAGTGTACATATGAATTGAGAGTTTCAATGAAGATTTCTTTATTAAGAAAAGTATATATATAAAATATTCTTCAATAAACACATATGTGCAAGTATAATAAAAGTATATTGAATGTGAAATCCGTTTATTTTAGTTTGTTATTCGATTCATATTCAATAGTTTAACATCTTGCAATCAATTCATTTCAAATTTATTTCTGTTGGTAAATTTTACAAAACTAATCAGGAAAACAATTTTCACATGAATATGTGCACTCAAGACAATTAAAGCAGCAGTAGCAAGTGTTTTTCATCGATATGAAATTGTTTGGTAAAGACTTCCACAAGTTTAATATAAAATTTTCAATTTTTAGTGTGAGATCATTATTTAAATTCCTTTCAGAAATTTTCCTTCTACTTCAGAAATCAAATTTCTCCATACCTTGATGCTTTTTAAGTTTTAATTAATTCCATTTCTAAATCATAGATATCTACCTACATAAATTTGGTAAACTGCATTGTTTAGATCTATATGAAATTGAATTCAAAACAAAGTGAGATGTATTTTCCAAGGTTTTAAATTAAATCTCTCTAAAAAGCTTGCTTTATTTACTGTATTTTTTTTTTTTTTAATTGCATTTTCTTGAATATCTTAACATTTAAAAAAGTTAACATTTTACTCAACAATATTTTTTTTCAGAAATACTTTAATTATTAACTAAGTATTTCTCTAATTTTCATAAAAAGCAATTTCTATGAGCAATGCAATAATTTATGGCATAACGATTAGAACAAGGAGAAAAGTTTTAAAATAATTGTTAAAGGGAAATTAACCATAACCGCATGAGTTATAGCTCTTAAGCAAATTTAATATACATTTGCAATACCAGCCACAATGGATTTTCCTTTTAAATACTTAACCATGCTGTAAAAGTGCTTGGGTTTTAAAATTTACATATATATTAAATTGATGAAAGGTTCAAATATTTTAAATCTCAAAAATAATTTCAAGAAGCCATCAGTTAAGAGATATGATCAGATTAATTTTCAAAGGAAAATTGCATATTAAAATATTTAGTTTTATACATTGTTAAAACATGCACAAGCTGTTGTTATATGAAAGGATCTGGCAAAAACATTTAAGTTACTCATATTAAATAAGATATTTATTGTATTGGCAAAAAGATGGATTATACAGTAACAACTTGGTTTTCATCATTTATCTTTTGTGACTTTGAAGTCATTAATTATTATTGAAAGTTTTTAAAGAATATATTTTCCCGTTTTTAAATCTATCAAATAAAAGGTAAGAATTAGATTTATTACAGAAATGGATCTTAATTCTCCATTAGTTCTAAGCAATTAAAAAAAAAAAAAAATTCTTGGCCTAAAATTTCTTTTAACATTCATCCTAATACGTATAAACTTATAAAGGTTGTTCTAATTAAAAATTTTTTACTTAGTAAACATACATATTATTCTCAGATTAATATTCAAATTTAGAGCATAGTGTATTTCATATTCACACGCTTTTAAGAATATATTTAAACATAAAATCCAAGTAATTTAACTATATTAAAAATAACTAACAACTATAAAAAGTTAAATAGTAAAATATATTATTGGAGTTTATTTTGTATGGCATATCAGAAAATAATCTGTTATTTCTATTAGTAATTACAAGAACTAAATTAAATTCATTTGTATGTGAAATGTTAGAAGTATAGAAAATTAAAAATTTCTTTTTAATCTTATTTTTTTGCAGACTCCCTGAACTAAGACTTCATGTTAAGAGTAATATCTATTAATCTTTTTCCCCCATTTAGTATTGTTAGTTACAACTTTAGAAATACAACACAGATAAGATGTAGATTGAAAATCAGAATTGGACATCCTTCTTTAAAAAAATCAATTATTATCGAAAGCATATTTATGCTAATGCAACATTCCTTAAATTTCCATTTAATAATGAATAACTTTATTTTGTAATACAGTCTTGAAACAAAATTATACTAGATAAAGTTTATGCATTTCAAATGAAGGTGTTTTTAACTACTTGGCTACGTTTAATTTCTTCTAGTAACAGATATAGGTAGCACAATGAATTTATGTTAGTTAAAAAGCAAAATTTTCAATTTTTTTTAAATATATAATAATGAAATTCACAGGACAAGTGTTGGCTGCTTTTCCAAATGACATCAAGTTTCTGAATAGCTTTTATTTTAATATTTGTCAAGATGAGGGTTTATATTCCTGCAACATACATTCAATCATCTTTAAAAAGGCAAATTTAAAGTAACTCCATTTTGTAATATAGCCTGGAAACTTGCCATCTTTAATTGATTAAAATTCCAGAATTTCTAATTAGGTATATAGAATTATTGCAATTAACATTTAAATTTCAATAATCTTAAGGATTAATTAAATTAATAACAAATACATAAAACAGCCAACACGCATTTCAGTAAGATATCTTAAAATTCCCATTAGTTTAAGGTTTTACTAAACTGCATCTGATAACTCTCCATGAATTTGTCACAAAAATGTAAACACTTGCACAAAAATTTGAAATTTGCTAATTTAGATAGCAGCACTGCCAATAATAACAGTCCCTTAATAAATTACTCCATGGATATCTTGCACACACATATATTTTTTTTCAAGTCAAAAATTATATTTAGCTTTTCTTTCCCATGTGACACGCACAAAATAATGAGTGGCTATTGTATAATATTTTTTTGCTGTTGAGAAATTATTAATACAAAATGTCGACATTTAATTTCATTAGTAGTTATTCATGTTAAGTGCTTCGCATATTTAATTACTTTTCTTTCCTAATATGTCTTTCTTTACTAGCCCTTGTACAAGATAAAAATATATCATAACACATACATCACTTCATGTGTTTAGATTAAAATTAATATACAATTACACTTTCATACAACATAAAAAAAAAATTTTATTCAGAAAGAAAAAATGATTCTTTATACAATGAAAGAAGTCAAAGATAAATGCACCAGTAAGAATTAGTATGTTAAATTTCCCATAACCACAAACAAATACACTCATTCTCACATTCACGTTTTAAACTACATATTTCATCAATAATACCAAAGATGAATTTTGATTGGTTACAGTATTAAACTAAGTTGAACAAACTGCAATTTTCAATAAAATATTAAAGGGTCTAAAACCCATCAAAACACTTTTAAGTGCAATTTAATTCAGTAATAACTGTTTTATTACAATTTCTTTAAACTTCATTTTTTTTTTATACAAGAAAAATACCAAAATGAAAAAAAAATTATAAAATAAACTTTTTTTATTTAAAGTGTTGTGTTTAGAAGACGTAAATATTTGTATAAAGGTTTCTGGTCCATTCTCCATGGAATATAAATTTTGGCTCAGCATTTTTATCCAAATCTAATACTTTGTATTAACTGGAACACAGCTGAAAGGGAAAAAATAAAATTATAAGTAAAATGCAACACTAATGCTTTTAAAATTAAATAAAATTTCACATTTTATTGCTAATAAATATACTTAAAGATATATTTTATTCCCCAAAAAAGGAAAACATGAAGGAAATGAGATAAAATGAAATTAAAAAAATTAAGCGTTTATAAATAATACTTTTTATTTATATAACGTATGTTCTAAAAAGTGGCTAAAAAATTATCACAAAATTAGAAGCTGTTTATATTTTTTAAAAAACAATAATTGGATAAAGATTCATATATCATTCTGGAATTTTTGTAGGATTAATCAATAATTTTTAATTAGAATTTTCTCAGATGAATGAAAAAAAAAAAAAAAAAAAAGAAAATATCCAGTCAAAACAGAAATTGGCATATACAATAGGTTATTTAGCATAGCATTAAAAAACCAATGAAAGACAAGTAATTTTTCTATCATATTTTAGCAACTAGGCTTATGCTAACATTAGTGCAACTGTCAATTTTAATTACATTGACAAGAATTAGCAATAAACTTCAACAGACCAAAGGAAGAATTAACAGTTAATTTTAATGGTGGTACTTGACATTGAATGACTATAACAGTACTGCTAATAATAGCAGCAATTGAATTAAACTCTTTTGAAAGCAAAGGATTGATATTAGCAGAGTACAATGTAAATTTCAAAAGTAGTTTAAATAAAATAATTTAGTGTAAAAAAATTCAATTTTGGTAAATGAATTTAATTAACTGATTCAATTAAATTCCTGTATTTTTATTATTATTCATAAACCTTATTACTTCATAAAATTTTCAGGAAAAAAATATTTTGAGCAATTTCTGTTTCAATCAAAAATTACAATTCTGTTCAATGGTATGCATGTACATAACCTAATGTAGGTATACATAGTAAAATCAAGGTGCTAATATAAATTAAACATTAATAAAAACAGTTTTCCCATTTCTATTAGTAACAAACAACAAACAAATTTAAAGTTTTGTTTATATATAGTTAAGGATAAATTAATATATAGAAAAACATAATGAGATTATGTTTTATAGAAGTTCTTAATTATAATTCTTCAAATTAAAGTTATATTTACTTACATAATGCAGGTAAAAAAAAAATTAATGTTTTTGAGAATTTAAATGAAATTAAAGAATTTGAAAATATATTACATTTTTGAATAAAAACATTCAAGTTCAATTTTCTTTTAAAGGAAGTTTTCAAATCAAGAGTCAAACCTTAAATAAGGATATTATAATGACTAATTTATTTTCCTCATAAAGGAATAATTTAAAATCAAAATTTAAACAAAATCTTATAAAAAGGTTAACATTATTATAAAATATTTCTACTGTATCATATTATAAGTAATTATTACATATAAAGAAAGTAGTTTGATTCTTTAATTGATACAATAATAAAATGCATAACAGGCTTGGGTTTAGAGCAACATATTAGATGTCAATTTTCAATCAAAAAATCTGTAGTACAATGTGCTATTATTAAGATTAATCATTAAGGTATGTAATCATTTATTAAACACTAAGAAAATCATTACTAAAAATTAATAACTTAAGAATTCATTAATAGGATAATGCATCTGAATTATCAAGATAGAACCATTTGCTAAATAGCCAAGATATTACAAGGGTTTTTTTTTAAACCCTCAGCAATTTGTAATGATAAAAAAAAAAAAAAAGCCTTCAAGTTAATTAAAAAGTGATACAAATAAACATGTCATAATTTTAACTATTCTAGTACATTATACTGATTTACATATTTTCATCCACTTGGGCACTAAATTAATATTTTGTTAAGTAATTATTGAAATGATTGTTTCATTGACTTTTTATTAGTTTTTATCAATGTAAAAGATTTAACACAAAGTAAATACATTCTTTTGTACTTTCGTTACAAAGATTGAAGGAAATCTGATGAATTAACTTTTAAAAATAAATATTAATTATCTAGCAATTCTTTTGATAATATGTTAATAAAATGCTTGCAAACTTATTCATTTCTTGACTGTTTAATGCATGATATTTTCTAAAAGTTATCAAATGTATATTAATGTTTAAAAAGGGGTAAACACCAAGCAAAGAGGTTAGTTATTTAAACTAAGTATTAAATAAGTATTATAATTTCTTGCTAATAATCCACAAATTATATGTTAAAAAAATGCATTTCCTCAGAAAAACTTTCTTTTAAATAGTCATGTAATAAACTTTTTGTGTATATGTCATAAATGAATAAATTTGCATGAGTTTTAACATGTTGTTAAAAGAATTGCTAGATAATTAATATTTATTTTCAAAAGTTCTTTTGGATTTTAACTTTGGCTTTCATTTACCAGATAAAATTTAAAAAAATCAGGTAATTATCCTGTAAATACAATTTGGTAAAGGCTGGTTCATCTTGCCAGGTAATTACAGGTAAAAATTACCTTTCAGGTTTTATAAAAAATTCAAAAAGAATACATTTAAATATTAATTAAACCTAAATTACTAACACCTAAATTACTTTTAATTTAATAATGTAATAAGAAATTCACCTGATCCACAGACTACAAAGATGAACAATCCAAGAAGCCAAGGACCAACTGCATACTTCTCATCTTGAGCTTTCTGAAATATAAAAAAAAAATCTATTAATATTTTTTTATTACACCTTTAATATTATTTAAACTGGCTAAAAATATTCAGTCATTTTAATTTTACACAATTGTTTGAATTTTTTAAAAACTGCTACAATTAACAATTTAAGTTTAATCAAAACTAGTAGTATATCCTTACTGTTCGATATTTGGATATCAAAAAATTAAGAATGGCAGTGAGACTCTTTATGCAGCCATATTTTTCACATACATCTGACAATTAATATTAAAAAATATTGAAAAGTAATCAGTTTAACTTATGCCAACAATTAGTACTTTTTACAGTTGTTGAGCCACGGAAATTTTAAAAAATTATTTTGAATAGGAACCCAAAGCGTGTAAAAGCAGGGCCAGATTTTCCTATAGGCTAACTAGGCTTCAACATCAAGAGGGGCCTACATTCAAATTGTTAACAAAATTAGAATTACACTATTCTAAAAACAGTAAACACTAAAATCTGAACCGAAAATAAGGAGAAATTCTACACATATAACTAATAAACAAAAAAATGTATTGGTTAAGATCAGCGCGTTCGGCTCATTGGGTCTGATCGTTTGTATATACTAGATTGCATCAAGTATAATTTATGCGTTTACTGATTTGCTATGGCAAATATTAACGTGCCTTTTATTATCTCTAATGTAATTTACAAACTTAAAAATGGGAGGTGAAAAGGCTTCATAAGTGGAATAGCCTAGGGCCTCTTTTCATCTAAATCCGGCCCTGCATGTAAAAATGTTGTATATATAAAAAAGATATGTACAATGATATATGAACTTGGCTTTATTAGTAAAATATCTAAAAATCGTTTAAAAAACCAATTTTGCAAAGTAGATATTGACAAAAATTTGTTATATATTAAATGCAGAATTATAATAAGCAGGAAAATAAATTTTATTTTTTATTTTAAACTGCTAATTTTTTTAAAATAACAATCTGACATAAAATGTTGAAAACAATTGGTTCAGATCATGGGCTTTTTTTTAAAGTCTTATCAAGACCTCATTAACTAATTAACAATGCTATTGGGTGGCAATTAAGTTGATTTTAAATAAGAAGGAAAATTAAAAATTCTTGCTTAAAAACATAACTTTATTCAATTAGGTATTGTCCATTTTTGTCAATAACCTGTTGTCATTTATCAGGCAGTGTCATTTTCCCTGTTCATAAAAACTTTTGATTTTTGCCAGCAAAAATTGAATTAAATTCCGAATTTACATCATCAGCGTCATTAAAAAAATGTTACCAATTAGGAGTTCGGCATGGAATGAAATAAATGGTAATCTGAAGGTGCAAGGTCAGGGGGCATAGAGGTGGATGTGACAACACATCCCAACCTAGTTCCAATAATTTTGGTGAGTGAGCAAAGATGCGTAGGGCTTTGCATTATCATGCTGGAAAACAACACCTTTATGATTTGTCAATTCTAACCGCTTTTCTTGAACTGCATCGCTCAGTTTGGCCAAGTTGTTGAACGTACAAGTTTGATTTAATCGTTTGGTTTCTTGGTAAAAGTTCAAAGTGCAGAATTCCTTTATAATCCCACCAAACTGACAGCACAATCTTTTTTTTTTTTTTGTGTCATCTGAGCTGGTTCATCTTGCATCACTTTCAAATCTTTTCCAATTAACATTGCTCTAAACTATCCACTTTTTGTCACCAGTTATCAGTCATTTCAGAAATGGATCAATTTCATCGGGTTTCAGAAGCAAATCGCAGATGCTAATGCACTGTGTCAAATGAATTTCCTTAAGCTGATGAATAATCCATAAATTGTTTTTCTTGATATAGCGAAGCTCTTAAATTTTTTTTAATGCATGTATATATGTATGTATGCGATACAGTGAGCTTTTCTGCTGTGATACCAAGTGTATTATGACTATCTGAATCGATAATGACCTTGATATGAGTCTCAATTTCAACTGGCCAGTTTAGTTTAGTTTGTCGCTCTACAGTGATTTTTGTATACACTTTTTAAAATAATTAGACTGGGACCTACAGCGCCTAACATGGATCCCGAACCCCTAACAAAACATCCATGCCACTGCCAGGATTCACCTAAAAGACTCTGGTACCAAAGACCAGAGCACTAGCCAAATGGCCACAACTGGATGGGTCAGATCGTAGCATATTTTTCAGTAAAGAATCACTAGAATGAAATTTGGCAAAACCATTTTGACACTGACTTTCAAAGTTTTCATTACCATATATGGCATATAACTTCTTGTGTGCTTTGCGAGCGTTCTTACCTTTTCAGAAATAGTGCAAAAATATGCCTGAAATGCACATCATGTTCTTCCATTATTAAATTGGGATAAAATGAAACTAAATAATCCACTTTATACAATTTTTTTTACTAAATTAAAGGCGGAAGTCTAAACAACAAGAAATAATAGATTAGGTGCTTTGAACAAGTTGACAAAACAAAGAATATGCTAAGACCATCTATTGACAAAAATCCGTGAAACTTTCACTTAATTGCCAACCCAATAGAGCACTACTAATTAATATTCCCTAATTAACTTATCCTATTCTATCATAAACAGATTATGTTTTATAGTAAAACATTAAGCAGATTAAGTTTTACTAAGACACGCAAGATGCAGTAAACATTAAAAATCAAAATGCATTTTGTAAAAATCAATTTATTCATGATATAACACACAAGATATACTATTGAAATAGCATCCAATTTATATTTATATTAAAGATAGATATGAAATTTAGGAAAATTTAAATTATACAGTGTAGGGCATAAATTTTTTCAAGCGTAATATTGCAGGTAGGATTGGTTTACAGGTCATAGATTGAGATTCCTAGTTTAGACAAATTTATATTTCCTGTAATGAAGCTATTACTAAAAGAATAAAGTTAACAGAATTTAAATGTGTAGAAACGTAGCTTGAACAATTCTAAATAGTAAAGGATTAAAAAAAGACTTGATAATATACTGATTACCCCTCCTCCCACATGTTACATTTGTTAATTTTAACAATTGTCTCAAGAAAAACTATTAGGTAAAAAATGTTATTCAGAGTTTAATGTTATTCTCAATACAGGAAAAGGGGGGGAGGGCACTCTTGTCTTCTATATTTTTATAAGAAACTGATCTACATGTTTATCATGATCGAAAACACCAAGAAAATTCTCAAAATCCAAGTACCACAGTAACAATCTCCATTAAATATTCATTTTTCAATGATATGATTTCACTACTTTAGCCAACAAGAAACATTGTTAGGCTGATTTTCTGCATTTTACTTGGATTACAAATCAAATGACTGACTATTCTATTAAATGCTGGTGTTACGTGGAAAAACCCAGGTTCCCCTGCATAGGGGAGGTCAACGTCCTATGTCCAGAAACATCCTGTCTGTGGGGGTGTCTGGCAAGGGGTGAGGTGACAGGGAGAGAGAGAGAAAGAATGTAAGAAAGGGAGTTGAAACTCAGCGACCAAAGAGAAAGGTTGTGTGGCAGTGCATCTTCGAGCTTGATGTCTGCATAAGTAAAAGAGTTCAATAAGTGTAACCAACGAAAGGCGTGTGGCAGTCCATCTTGAGCTTGATGGCTGCATAAGAAATAAAGGA
This sequence comes from Caerostris extrusa, assembly GCA_021605095.1. Taxonomy (NCBI): domain Eukaryota; kingdom Metazoa; phylum Arthropoda; class Arachnida; order Araneae; family Araneidae; genus Caerostris; species Caerostris extrusa. Next base: position 20,096 of record BPLR01008460.1, on the reverse strand, counting down.
GATTAAGTACAGTCCACGTTTTTTACTTGAGTTTATTTTTGTGACCGAGCTATCGAACAGCTGTCAAAATGAATAAATCAACTTTTCATTTTTTAGTAAAAACAATTTCTTTTTTTTTTTTTTTAAATATAAATGATGTACAGATTCTTACAGTAACTATTAGAGCAATTATCTTTTTAAAATGAATGGTTTTGACGAAATTATTGCTTTTAAAATTTTAGATATTAAATAAGAGAATATTAAAGAATTTAAAAATGATTCATATTAGTTCAATCAATCTACGAATAACATGAGTGTTATTAAAAATTTAAATTAACGATTCATATTTAGATTGATAAACTAACTAAAATATTTTCATATTACACCATAATAAATAGAATTTCATTAATTTAATGCACAATATATTTAACAATAAGCACTTTCTTATAAAATGAGGTCCTGAATTGTCTGCTATTAATATGATTTAAATTTATACAATTGGCCTTGGCTAGTATATTAGAACTGGCAAAAAATATATGGCATTCTTATCAATAATCTGAGAAAACTAAGTTTTAAATCATATTATAAGGTTTAAAGCTCATGTAATGTTCAATTCCACTTATTTTGTTTGCTTTTATATTTTTATTAATAACACTACAACTGCACTTTAACTAACAAAAAACTATACAGCACATTTAAATAATTAAGTTAAAAACATTTTTAAATTTACATGTCTTTATTAATACTTAATATATTGGTTATTGAATTTATGATTAAAATTATTATAAATGATTGCCATTAATTGAAACTAAGAGCCAAGAGCAAGACCAATCTGGCCAACCACAGTTTGATAACAAAATTTACAGTGCAAGTAAATTATGAAAAATAATTAGACGTTTTTATATAACGACCAATTAAGAAACAAAATTGACATTGATATATTTTAACAATTCATGATACAAGATTTACTTAAAACCTTACAATAAGTAACATATATAGGTTATTTGTATAATGGAATTACACATAATTATGATTAATGTAGCTGTAACCTTTCACTGATAATTGTTTATAGTTGTAGATAAAGTTTATTAATGAAAATTATCAGCAATGATTTTAAATGTTCATCAGTTAACTTGGATCTGTAAATAACTTTTATGTATTTCATTTTGGAGAATGTTCTATTTACACAGATAAATTATTCAGAAAGCAGAAAGTCACGAGTAAATTAATGCAACTGATCAAACAATGCGAGTAGAAGACTAATAAAATTCCAAAAATGATGAGTTTACCAAATATGCTAATGGTCAGTTGGTTGTGAGAATCTTTATTGGAGTTAAAAAAATAGTATAGTCAGTTATTTTTCTTCCACTGATCAATGAATTAAAGTTAATGGAATTTATTTTTTTTAACAATGAAAGAAAAGATGAATTCTTAAATAATCTATGTAATAAAATTTGAGATGTGTTGGAAACTTGTAGTTTCCAAGATATATGTTTAAAAAAAGATTACATAAAAGAATGTTATATATAAACCGAAAAGCCTCATTTTATAAATTCATTTCATAACTTGCTTTATAAAAACATATCTTTAAAAATTATAGCTACTAAACAATATTTAACCATATTTATAAAGAAAGGAATACAAAATTATCTATATCAGAAAGAAAAAGTCAAAACATCAGTAACATAAACAAAAGATAAGGTAAAGTTCATTGAAGATAATATTTCCTTGTTAGTAAAACTGGCTTTACTTGCATTCTACATTAATCTAAATCTTCATTCACAAAGTAGTAAATTTACAATATTTTTTATATTTTAATCTAGATTGAAATTCTCTATCAATTTTTGCACACACGCGCAGGCACACATACACAAAGCATATTAGAAAATGTAGTTTAATCATATAAAGTAAATATTTAATAAACTAAATCTCCTTTGTTTAATAAAAATGGATGAATTATATTTTATATTTCAGATTATGGAAATTTCATTTTTTAAAATGTAGCTAGCATTTTCACTTTAATTAAGCGATTTATAAGTGTAGAAATGCAATAATAAAATTAGGATATTAAAAGATGAAAAATTTCGTAGCTTTTCCAAAAAACATTATATTATATATATATATAAAACCCAAATGATTTGTATGCATGTATTAATTTGATACAAAGGAAGACTTGACCTACTTAATCTTTCTGCTGGTTTATCAATAGATTTTTAATATTAGATAAAATTTTCAACATCAAACTTTATATAAATGAAACCTAAAAAAAAAAGGTCTTAAATGTCAAAATTTTTATTTTAATTAAAAACACTAAAATTGAAGAATTTTTTTACATATAAAATCACCAGCCAATTTAACAATAGTTAATTTTCCACATTAATTACATCAATTAATCACAGTAGTTATAGAAAGCATAATACAAATCATACGTGGAAGGGGAGAACTTTCTTTTATTAGATTGAAATGTTATACAAAATTGAATTATCAAATATTATAGATTGAAATTGTCATAAAATGACGAATTCTAACTAAAATAATTTGTCAACTTATTTAAATCACTTGTTTTAATAAATAATCTTTAGAATGTAAAGTATGTGGATTGAAATTCCGAAAATGGATTGATGAAAATAGCTGTAGCACTAATCTCTTTGAACTGTAAATGATAAATGTTTGCAAACATTATTAACAACACACCATATGTTTTACGGAAATTGAAAGTTAATTTAAAAATAAATAACTAGGTTTAAATTAATTATTACTAAATTCTACGATTCTTTATATTCTAATTTGAACAGTCAATTTAAAAAAACAAAACTAAAAGTGATTTGTCCATTTAGTCACTAAAATTAACAGCATTCGTCACTTCTGAAAAAACAAACAAACAAAAAGTTTTTAGATTAAAGAAGTGTAGTATTGTATACTTAGTAAATAATCAGAAAAACATACACTTTAGAATTGGAAATTAAAATCGAATAAATCAAATTTAATAAATAGTGTAATACGCGTATGTTCTGCAATCTTCATAGTCCGATACTTACCGTCGTTTTGGGAACATTCCCTCGGAGGAGGACATTTTTGCTTGCTTTTTCATTAGCAATGCGCATTCTTTGACTGTTAACCATTTTTAAAAGTTGAAAATTAAACTCTACACTAATAACCTAAACACAACAGGCTACAATACACGTAGTCACGAATTTCGAAGTGCCAACTGCGCGATGTTGACGTGTTTAGATAAGAAGTGAGCAAATTCAGGTGGTTGCAGTGTAACTGTACTGAATTAGAAGAATCTCATTCTCTCTCTCTTTTTCCCCTAAATGACGTATTTTTTAAAATTAATAATTTCAGCACTAGAGCAAAACAACAACAGTGTTTTATGCCCGTCTAGTTATTAATTCAACGGCAAAATTAATACAAATGAAGGTCTTTATTTTAATATAATTTATACTGTGCTTTTACATGACGAAAGGTGAAAAACATGATTAATAGATTATTTCAATAATTTAGAATAAGTTCACACATGACACGCTGTTGAGATAAAGCAAGGGAGGCAGGTGAAAAGGCACAGGTAAAAGCAGTACAGAACAGCACAAAAGAAAATTAATTTTAAAAATATAATTACTACAAAAATGAAAAAGGTTAGCAGCTAAATAATAAAAAGCGCGAAGGAATCCAAAAGGTGAGGGTGTCTTCTGCTAGAGAAAAATGACACGTCATTTTCTAATGAAAAAAAAAAAAAAAAAAAAATGCAGGACCAGCATTCGATCAGGAAATTTAACATTTGATAGATCAGAACCCTGACCACAAGGCTAAATCGTCTAACAGTTATTCTAATTATATAATTCAGATATTAAACACATCCCTAAGGCGGTTAGAATTTATGGGAAGATAAATAATCATAACAGGGAAGATTTTGAACCTCTCAGTTAGTGATCTGAGCAAGATTATTATAGAATATGGAAGAAATTTTATAATAATTTTGTCCACACGTAGTCATTGTAGTTCCACATGTCATCATTTCTGAAAACTAAGGGGAAATTCGCGATAATCCTTAAAACTTTATTCTCTAATGTTTGAAATGTAGTTCATGTGATTTTTGCAGCAAAACCAAAACCGGACTAGCTTAGATTATAATGTAACTCGTATAGTACATGCAGATTATTAATTTTTTTCACTGTAAGGATAAAACATGCAATGCAGATAATGTAATTACGTTTAATATTGTTGATATGAAAAGAGTAGATCAGTCTTTTGTACAAGGTATAAGATATCAGGCGTCAAATAACCCTTAGAGAGTTTTATTAAAAATATAGATATAAGAGGTTGAATAAATTTTCTGGTAAACAAAACAGCTATTGTTTTTTCTTCATTAATCTTGATTTTCATTTAACTAGACAAACTTCGAAGATATAATTTTTGCATGATATTAGTTAGGATATTAATATTTTTGGAGTTGGTTGCAGTAATAGTATAATCTGCGTATAAGCTTAAATTAACTGCATTTATCTGGGAAATGCCTGATAAAAAATTCAATACGATGGGACCTGCTAGAAAACCCTGGAAGCTCCAGTTTTGATATGCTTAAGTGAATAAAATTTTTTATTGACGCGGGAAACGAAGCTCCGTCTTGTCATATAGGAATAAATCAGTTGAATTGTATGAGCAAAAGATATTATAGGCAAATAATTTGTGGATCAGACTGTTTACCAAGTGTTTTTAACAACCCTATCAATGTCCATGCAATATCTAAGAAGATAATTCCAATAAAATATTTTTTAATAAGATCTTTAGAAATAAGTTTCGTTATTTGTATTAATTGATGAGTAGTGGAAAGTTTTGAAGTGAAATCAAATTTTTAGCATTATAACAGAATGTTGGTAGAGAGAGGAGATTTAAATTTTTAAGGAATTCAGTAATTTTACTGAGAGTTGATAATAGTGAAATTTGATGATAGCTAGAGCGATCAGATGTGTCCTTTTCAGGTTTAAAGCAGGGATAGGATATTTGTCAAAAATTAGAAACTCTCGAGTAATCGTATATTTTTATACAGACTTGGGATTATTTTCCTTAATTTTATGTACTAGATATTTACTAATGGATTTAGAAGAATTTGTGAAATAATTTCATTGACTTTTTTTAATTTAAATGAATTTATTAAATTCATATAAAAACAGCATTTTTATAATAAAGAAATTTTATAACTTTAAAGGTGTGATATTTGAATTAAGTTAAAAGACATTTTTTACTCTAAATTTGCTTATAAAAATGGCATTAATCCTGTAAAAATAACAGTATCAAATTAACGGAATAAACATTTAAAACAGTTAAAAGCCATCAGCTATATCAGGGGTCTTCAAACTACGGCTCGCGGGTCAAATCCGGCCCGCGACCGCGATTAGCTATTGTTGCTGTAATAAGTTGGATAAAAAAACACAGAATGATAATAACTTGGTTTTATTTACTTGCTAGGTAAAGCATAATACGCAGAAGCATAACAACTAACAAATAATTGAAATGAATCTCACTAACATTATAAACTAGTGAGCATCCCGCTGTTACAGTCACTCGAAAAATATATGAGCACCGGTCCCTCTTTGAAAATGGACCTAATCTCTATTCGGTCGTGCGGCCTGTCGAATCGATGATCGCGTTATCGTTTGATCGCCATCGTGGTATCCCAGAGTTCCTAGGGTTTGCACCTGCGTAGTATTAATTGATGAGTAGTATTATTAGTGTATTGTTTTGAGCAGTGAAAGGTGCGCAGTGCAATGGACACTCTCGCACTGTAATATTTTGATCAGTGAAAGGTGCGCATTGACTTTTGGACTTGCGCACTGCAATGTTTTGAGCAGTAAAATGTGCGCAGTGAACCTGTGACGTGTCAAGTGCATCATGTTTCGACTGGGCATGCCCCGAGATGTAGTGTTGAGAGTGTGCGCAATGGCCGTTATACGGTATAGAAAAAACTGCTGATGTGTCATGAGGACAATTACAGTAGAGTAAAAACTGCTGACGTGTCTCGAGGACACTTACGGTAGAGTAAAAAATGGGGACGTGTCTCGAGGACAGTTACGGTAGAGTAAAAAATGGTGACGTGTCAACTGCGTTTCGCTAACATTTATGCCATCCCGTTGTCTCTCGAACCTCCCTACATCCTGGAGACAAACACTGTTTCACTTTTCACTCTTCCATCTTTTTGTTGTTTATCTATATCACTAACATTGGTATATATATAATTTGAAACAAGAAAAGAAAAAAAAATGACAAGTCCCATTCAGTTTCGGTCGTCCAACGTTGGCGGATATTTTTCGCAAAAAATGGGGCCACCCCTTTTTAAATCCTCTCAAAAGAAAAGAGAGAATTTAAAAAAGAGATAACCCCATTTTTTTGCTTAAAAAATCTTTTTTATAAAATTACATTAAAATTGGCATTATTTTTGACAAACGAGAGTTTATCTACCGCTCCGTCCGCATTCTTAAAATCAACGATAGAATATTCTCGCATCTCTTCCTCTTTTGTCCGGGTCTCTAGATACCGGGCCAAGTTATAAGCCATCCTCTTGCTGCACCTCGAGTCGTCGTCCAGATGAATCGTCGTGCAACGTTTCAAAAGTGGCCGATCTGGAGTGGGTAGCTTTTCGTACTCGGGACAGTCCCAAAGCATATTAATGTCCATGACAGGTAAACCACAATACTCGAAAAGTTTTGTTGTGTGTCCCCTATCACTGCCACCCACCATCCTAGTCCTTTGTCTTTTTCAGTATAGCGTTCCCAAACTTGCGCTATCGCCTTTTTGTAGGTATATTTCCCTGGATAACCAAATGGTAAAGGTTGCATTGATCTGCCGATGCAGCGACGATTCTTGTTGGGATCGGCTTCATCATTGTCGACCGTTCCCAAAGAGTAGCCAAAAGCAATCTCTACGGGCATGGGTCCATCTTCCGTCTGTACAAAATTGCAGTGAGCCGTGAATCTAATCGATTCTCGAAAAGGAGCCATTCTTCCAAAAAAACAACAACACACACACGAGAAGAGTAGAGCAAAGAAATGATGGTTCTCGACGACGCTTTTATCCCTTTATATACCCTTCAGCACCAGGAAACGGGAAACTGAGTTTTAAAAAAATAAATAAAATAAAAACACAGGATATCCACCAGGAAATAAAAATGGTGTGATTGAGTTCGTAACAAAAAAAAAAAAAAAAAAAACCGACATTATTGTTTAGAAAAGTTTAAAACATGTCTTGTTTCCAACATTGGTAAATGATTTTTCACAAAAAAAATTGAGGTAGAACCACTCAAAACTTTAAAGAGTCGCAAGTGGTACTACCCCCACCATTGTGACTTTCAAGCATAGACCCTACCATTGTGACTTTCAAAAATAGAATGAAATATCAAAGTAATTTTTTTCTTCCTTTCCACTAGTAGGGTCAAGCAGCGAATGATCCAGCGGGCACCATGCCTGGGTATTTATACACAACAAATCGAAAAAAAAAAAAAAAAAAAACTCAAGTACCGGATGCCTGCTGCTGTAGATAGGGTTTATCGCATCCTGTGTGTGTCACACCCGCTTTTAAACTGAAGAGCCGGATGCCTGCTGCTGTAGATAGGGCTTATCGCCTCCTGTGTGTGTCACACCCGCTTTTTTTAAACTCAAGCGCCGGATGCCTGCTGCTGTAGATAGGGGTTATCGCATCCTGTGTGTGTGTCATACCCGCTTTTTTAAACTCAAGGGCCAGATGCCTGCTGCTGTAGATAGGGCTTATCGCCTCCTGTGTGTATCACACCCGCTTTTTTAAACTCAAGCGCCAGGATGCCTGCTGCTGTAGATAGGGCTTATCACATCCTGTGTGTGTCACACCCCGCTTTTTTAAACTCAAGGGCCAGATGCCTGCTGCTGTAGATAGGGTTATCGCATCCTGTGTGTGTCACATCCGCTTTTTTAAACTCAAAAGACGGATGCCTGCTGCTGTGCTGATAGGGCTTATCGCATCCTGTGTGTGTCACGCACGCTTTTTAATCTCAAGTGCCGGATGCCTGCTGCTGTAGATAAGGCTTATCGCATCCTGTTTGTGTCACACCCGCTTTTCTTAAACTCAAACGCGGAAAATTGGGTGAGCCACTGAAGCCAAGTGAGTCAGTTATTTTATATATATATATATATATATATTTTTTTTTTTTTCAGAATTTAGAAATCTCTGAGCTGAGATTTGCGAGAGCTGTGAAGCTTTTGGTGAAGCCAGAAATCGACCGTTTTCAAATTGACCAATTGTTCTGGTAGACATATATATATATTATTTTTAAACTTCTAGTCTGGTATTGTTGTTGTAATCATTGATTCATTTCTCTTGTGTGTCTCTCACACATTCGCCTCAATCTTTTCAATGACAGACGATCCACAATTGTGCATGACATTTTCAAACTCATCCCCTCCAAATCTCGTGTTCCTCGTACCTCCGTATCTGTCGAGGACCGGTCGGTGTACTCGACTTGCTGAAACGTCGGACACCAGTGCAATTGAAACACGATTTGTGCCAGTTTCATCCCTTTGGCCAAAAACACAGTCTTGTCGCTCATGTTTCTCACCACCACTTTGACGGATCCTCTGTACGTGGGATCGATGACACCCGCTTCGACCGCCAATTGATAGCGAGAGTGACGACCGACAATTTGTCTTTGACCATGGCAGCTATACGAATATGCTTTGGCAGGTCGAGTGGTATTTCCAACACGATGTCGATGACGACTTGTCGTCCGGGCTCCAAATAATAAATAATGTCCTTTGACGGGTAGTTTGGCACGTAGACGTCGTATCCCACCGAATCGAAAGAATTGGTGGGCGTCACTGCTGGAAACCCTTCAGGATCGTCTAACACTTTGGAAAATTGAATCGTTTCGGGCAATTTGAGAAACGGACAATCTATTCTAGTAGTAGATTTTGAATGCATGGGTTGTGGCTGAATAGAATTTGAATATATATTTTTGGGAGGATATCCAACACTTCTCTGTGGATGCATAAAATATGAATAATTTGGAAACACACCCAAGCTCGTAGTCGGTTGAATATACGAACCATTTGGAGAATAATTATTATTTGGGTATGCGGGCTGCGGTTGAAACAAACCATTCACAAGAGTTGGAGCATACCCAAAGTTGGATGTGTTTGAAAGTGTGTATACAGTGGGTGGTGGTCCTGGAGGATACGGACCATTCCAAATCCTTGTAGAATGTCGTAGTCTTCTGGGCGGCACGGTATAGGGTCGAGATGCAAAAGTATTGTGCATCATTTTTTCCCACCAGCAGGCAAGCAGTGTTTAAGTTGTTTTCAGTAGGCAGTCAAGTTGTAAATGATCCAGCAGCGTCCAAGACTGGGTATTTATACCATCCAGACCGGATACAAATATATATATATATATATATATATATATATATATATATATATATATATATATATATATATATATACCTATATATATATATTATAATCATATATATATATCAGCTCTCAAAATTCTCTCATCTCAGAGATTCTGAATTGTCAAAAAAATATATATATATATATATATATATATGTATATATACTATATAAAATAACTGGCTCACCTGGTGTCTTTGACTCAAACCAATAGACCAACTACATTGACGTAGGATGCTTCTAATGCTTTGATGGATTCCAACATTGGCGACTGAAAATTGAATGTGTCAAACAATGTGTCAATGACAAAAACAATATTAAATCAAGTTTTTGGAGAACAATGATGTGATATTTTTTCCTTTTTTAGGCGGTTGCCTGCAGTTGTAGATAGGGCTTATCATATCCTGTTGTGTAATCAAAAGTCTTGCACACACCCAAGAGCTCAAGGGCGCTTCCTGCTTCCTGGTTCTGGATGTGTATAAAAGCTCAGCAGGGAACCTCTCCCAAGTCATTCGCTCTTCTGATTCTTCTTCTCGAGAGAGCAGTGGTTTTTCCCACATCTTGCGATAAAAAAAATGATCCCTATCAGCGATATTGGCTTAGTTGGTCACTGCCACTATGCCTTTACGACATATGGCGAAGTACCCGTGGAGATATCTCTATCAGCCCTCCGAAACCATCAGTCGGCCTGCATCACCATCGACATTACCGGCGTACCATTTACGGCCAAGAAACGTCGTGCCAACAGATGGGCTTTCCGGAACGTGTCGAAACTGCAGTTTCCATTCCGTGGATGCAACAGTGTGGACCAAGTTCATTTTTACATTTGCTGGATAAAGTTCGACTTTTTTCATTTGCTGGATATTTGGATGGTGTAGCAGCAGTACTCAATGAGTGGAACCAGCTGCCGATAAACACATGTTGCTGACAAGCAGCAATAAACAGCAACGAGCAGCAACAGCAGGAGGACATGGACATGGAATCGGTTGTCATCGACTGTCGAGACCGTGTATTGGACTTCCTGGTTCCTGGTTTTGGGCGTGTATAAAAGCTCAGTGAGCTGCCAAGTCGAATCATTCGCTCTTTGCCTTTCGAGAGCTGCTTATCGAACTTTTGAAGAAAAAATGATTCCCATCTGCGATATTGGTTTTGTTGACCACTGTCACTTTGCTTTTTACGGCAAATGGCACTGTTCCAGTGGAGATATCCCTATCTGCCCTTCGAGACCACCAGTCGGCCTGTATAACGGTCGACATTACCTCCCGAACGATTCACTGCCAAGAACGTTCGAGCCAATGGATGGGCGTTTCGAAACCTATCCAAGCTCAGCTTTCCCTACCATGGATACAACCGTTTGGAGAGTGTCCGTGGTGAAGTAAAACGCCTCTACGACGAAAAGGACCGAGGACGAGGACTGTACGTGACCGTCAAGGGCTACGAAATCAAAGACTTTTTTGTTCTGCGGCCTGCCGGTGTGCGAGATGAAAAGAGAAGTGTTTGGGGTTGAGGCCCCCAAGTACACAGATCTGTATGAACTGTCGCAGCAAGTCCCAGTTTCGTGCAACAATCACGTGAACGAGGACACTTCCTCATGCAGCAAACGGATATCTTTTACGTTTGCAAGATATTTGGAATCTGTGGAGGAAGACCAGCGGCAGATGAATGATGAGAAGAAGGAGGGGAGGTGGAGGAGGAGGTTGCCATAGATTGCCGGGACCCCGTTTTGGACAAGATTTGTCTTACAAAGCACAATGTCCAATACACGATCCTCTTGAAATGATTCATTCTAGAACCAAAAGAATGGGGTCACCACTTTACAAAATCTGATTTTGTAAAGTGGTGACTCCATTTTTTGCATTCTTTGGTTATAGAATGAATCATTTCAAGAGGATCGTGTATTGAACATTGTGCTTTGTAAGAAAATCTTGTCCAAAACGGGGTCCCGGCAATCTATGACAACCTCCTCCTCCACCTCCTCCTTCTTCTCATCATTCATCTGCTGGTCTTCCTCCACAGATTCCAAATATCTTGCGAACGTAAAAGATATCCGTTTGCTGCATGAGGAAGTTCCTCGTTCACGTGATTGTTGCACGAAACTGGGACTGCTGCGACAGTTCATACAGATCTGTGTACTTGGGGGCCTCAACCCCAAACACTTCTCTTTTCATCTCGCACACTGGCAGGCTGCAGGGCACAAAAAAGTCTTTGATTTCGTCGCCCTTGACGGTCACGTACAGTCCTCGTCCTCGATCCTTTTCGTCGTAGAGGCGTTTTACTTCACCACGGACACTCTCCAAACGGTTGTATCCACGGTAGGGAAAGCTGAGCTTGGATAGGTTTCGAAACGCCCATCCATTGGCTCGAACGTTCTTGGCAGTGAATCGTTCGAGGTAATGTCGACCGTTATACAGGCCGACTGGTGGTCTCGAAGGGCAGATAGGGATATCTCCACTGGAACAGTGCCATTTGCCGTAAAGACAAAGTGACAGTGGCCAACAAAACCAATATCGCAGATGGGAATCATTTTTCTTCAAAAGTTCGATAAGCAGCTCTCGAAAGGCAAAGAGCGAATGATTCGACTTGGCAGCTCGCTGAGCTTTTATACACGCCCAAAACCAGGAACCAGGAAGTCCAATACACGGTCTCGGCAGTCGATGACAACCGATTCCATGTCCATGTCCTCCCTCCTGCTGCTGCTGCTGTTGCTGCTCGTCAGCAACAGTGTTTATCGGCAGCTCTCCACTCTCTACACCATCAAATATCCAGCAAATGTAAAAGATATTCGCCTGCTGCAGGAGGAATCGTCGCCATGCAGGTGGTTGTCGCAGTTCATTGAGTACTGCTGCGAGAGTTCTTACAAATCAGTGTACTTCGGGGCCCCGTCCCCAAGCACTTCTTTTCGGATTTCGCAGACAGGAAGGCCGCACGATACGAAAAATTCTTTGTTCATCGCCTTTGACGGCGACATACTGTCCTCGTCCACCGTCCGTTTCGTCGTACAGGCTTCTGACGACGGCTCGAACTTGGTCCTCACTGTTGCATCCACGGAATGGAAACTGTAGTTTCGACACGTTCCGAAAGCCCATCTGTTGGCACGACGTTTCTTGGCCGTAAATGGTACGCCGGTAATGTCGACGGTGATGCAGGCCGACTGATGGTTTTCGGAGGGTTGATAGAGATATCTCCACGGGTACTTTTACCATATGTCGTAAAGGCATAGTGGCAGTGACCAACTAAAGCCAATATCGCTGATAGGGATAATTTTTTTTTATCGCAAGATGTGGGGAAAAAAACCACTGCTCTCTCGAGAAGAAGAATCAGAAGAGCGAATGACTTGGGAGAGGTTCCCAGCTGAGCTTTTATACACATCCAGAACCAGGAAGCAGGAAGCGCCCTTTGAGCTCTTGGGTGTGTGCAAGACTTTTGATTACACAACAGGATGATAAGCCCTATCTACAACTGCAGGCATCCGCCTAAAAAAGGAAAAAAATATCACATCATTGTCCTCCAAAAAACTTGATTTAATATTGTTTGTCCAAGACACATTCAATTTTCAGTCGCCAATGTTGGAATCCATCAAAGCATTAGAAGCATCCTACGTCAATGTAGTTGGTCTATTGGTTTGAGCCAAAGACACCAGGTGAGCCAGTTATTTTATATAGTATATATATATATATATCTATATATATATATATATATTTTTTTGACAATTCAGAATCTCTGAGCTGAGAGAGAGCTGCTCAATTGAAGCCAAAAACAAGAGAAAACCAAAGACACCAGGTGAGCCAGTATATATATATATATTATATATATATATTTGTATCCGGTCTGGAGGGTATAAATACCCAGTCTTGGACGCTGCTGGATCATTTACAACTTGGACTGCCTACTGAAAACAACTTAAACTCTGCTTGCCTGCTGGTGGAAAAAAAAAATGATGCGCAATACTTTTGCATCTCGACCCTATACCGTGCCGCCCAGAAGACTACGACATTCTACAAGGATTTGGAATGGTCCGTATCCTCCAGGACCACCACCCACTCTGTATACACACTTTCAAACACATCCAACTGTTGGGTATGCTCCAACTCTTGTGAATGGTTTGTTTCAACCGCAGCCCGCATACCCAAATAATAATTATTCTCCAAATGGTTCGTATATTCAACCGACTACGAGCTTGGGTGTGTTTCCAAATTATTCATATTTTATGCATCCACAGTCAAGTGTTGAATATCCTCCCAAAATATATATTCAAATTCTATTCAGCCACAACCCATGCATTCAAAATCTACTACTAGAATAGATTGTCCGTTTCTCAAATTGCCCGAAACGATTCAATTTTCCAAAGTGTTAGACGATCCTGAAGGGTTTCCAGCAGTGACGCCCACCAATTCTTTCGATTCGGTGGGATACGACGTCTACGTGCCAAACTACCCGTCAAAGGACATTATTTATTATTTGGAGCCCGGACGACAAGCCATCATCGACATCGTGTTGGAAATACCACTCGACCTGCCAAAGCATATTCGTATAGCTGCCATGGTCAAAGACAAATCGTCGGTCGTCACTCGCTATCAATTGGCGGTCGAAGCGGGTGTCATCGATCCCACGTACAGAGGATCCGTCAAAGTGGTGGTGAGAAACATGAGCGACAAGACTGTGTTTTTGGCCAAAGGGATGAAACTGGCACAAATCGTGTTTCAATTGCACTGGTGTCCGACGTTTCAGCAAGTCGAGTACACCGACCGGTCCTCGACAGATACGGAGGTACGAGGAATACGAGGATTTGGAGGGGATGAGTTTGAAAATGTCATGCACAATTGCGGATCGTCTGTCATTGAAAGATTGAGGCGAATGTGTGAGAGACACACAAGAGAAATGAATCAATGATTACAACAACAATACCAGACTAGAAGTTTAAAAATAATATATATATATGTCTACCAGAACAATTGGTCAATTTGAAAACGGTCGATTTCTGGCTTCACCAAAAGCTTCACAGCTCTCGCAAATCTTTCAGCTCAGAGATTTCTAAATTCTGAAAAAAAAAAAAAAATAAAAAAAATAAATTGTTGTTGTTTCTTATCCCTCTTGGCTGGTCAATCCCACGAGCCCATACGTACTCATGATTGAAGGGGAAGGAAGCAGTTGATCTCTTAATCCATGTTAGGATGATCTGAGAGGTGTTGATCTGAACTAATCTCTTGACCATCTGGCACGAAGTGCTTTATGATCGCCCTGCCAATTAAAATACTTCCCAGTGATATCCCTTTAACCCACATCTGTGGTAAATGACCTGCACCCATCGGAAGCGGGTCATTCCGTTGGACATATCGGATACCCATCCGGTCAAGTGCAGAGACCAACAAACACCCCCTTTCAAGGGAAGCACATAAGAATATAGTCTAACATATGAATTATAATATTTATGTAAAATTTTACCTTAATAAAAATATTGCTCCTATTGACATGGCAGAGGGCAGCCTCTGTTGTGATAGAACACCTGTAGATAGAAATCTGACTTGATTCCGGGATTCTGAAGAAGGAAGGAACTGCCTTCCTGAAGGACATTTAGACCATCCCGCATTTGCGTATCGTATGGGAGAAAACCCGGAAAAAATCCCACCAGGTAGTCCGAATGACGAGGCAAGATGTTGAACATCCCAAAAGCCATCGAGACTCCTCTTTTTTGGAACAGTGTCTACAGCAAAGCCGCCTGCGAATTCAATCTCAGCCTTGATGCTTACCAGCGGCGAGTGTTGCCACAGATCCACGAGTCGGGTCGACAGAGAAGTAACCACTTCTATATTGCTTACCGCATAGAATTTAAGTCGAGAGAACTCATTAGAAGAATTTACCTGATTTTTATAATATTTTCAAAGAAATTACATTTAACTGTATGGCATTTAACCAGAAAAACAAAATCATAACACCATTTTTGAACTAGGTCTTCACGTTTTGAGGATTTGCAGATTTAACTACTTTTTTTTATTATACTTAGACTATTTAACTGAGGTCTGATGGCTGAGTGGCTAACGTTCTGGCACTCGGTACCACTGGTTTCGGGCTCGAGTCTCCAGCAGCACCATGGATGTTTGTAGTGGTTCGGAATTCACTTTAAGCTGTAGGTCCCGGTCTCATATGACCGTAGAGAGTCACAAGCCCAATCAGATTTCTCACCCACATCATTCCCAAACTATAAAGGGGCAACTCAGTTCTAGGCACAGTGATGTGATGTAGTGTAGTAATAATAGATTAGTTAATCTATTACTACTACAAATTAATAACAGTTCGTAATAGATTAGTTAATCTATTACGAAACCTTTGTTTTGATCTAAAAGCAAAGGGTTCGTATCTCTAATTAACTAGTCCGGGTTTACTGGATTTTAATAAAGCTTTGATGCTAAATAACGATGACATTCGTTGAAAGGGAACCATTATCGATGGGAGGATTTACTGTTACATTTAACAAGAACAAGCTGCTTTTCTTGGTCGTTTATTTCTTTTTGTAGAGCAAGAAGATAGAAGCAAACATCCGCTTCTGAAGGAAAGTTTTCCCCCATCATAATGTAACAGGTGGGCTGAAAAGTTCATAGGCTGACACACAGATGACGCTACTAGTATTAAATCCATATAATGTTTAGTTAGCCCTAACCTTCAAAAGACACTTGTATAAATTTGACAACTGTTGCACTATTAGTATGGGAGTTATAGCATTTTTAGTGAAGTTATAGCATTTTTAGTGTTCATCACCTGCAGTCCACTCGGCTGACTGGACTCCGGTGTGAAATGATGGAGCCATGCTTCATCCATTGTCACATATCGATGCAAAAATTCGGGTTTATTACGATTGAACAGCTCCAAACACTGCTTAGAATCATCAATTCGTTGTTGTTTTAGGTCGATTGTGAGCTGGCGCGGCACCCACTTTGCACAGAGCTTTCGCATATCCAAATATTCATTCACGATATGTCCAACACATTCCTTTTTATCCATTTTTTCAAACTAACAAAAGTTGCTTCACTAAAAATACTATAACTCTCATACTAATAGTGCAACAGCTGTCAAATTTATACACGTGCCTTTTTTGAAGGTTAGGACTAACTAAAAAAATCATGTGGATTAATATTTGTAGCGCCATCTATAGGTAAACTTACGTACTTTTCAGCCCACTTGTTACAGTCAAGTTCCCGCAAAAATTTGCTAACAAAGTCTTAAGACTTTCAAGCTAAATTTAACTACCAAAAAAGAAATTTCTGGCTCTCTGTACCACAGGTTCGAGTCCTGGTGATACCCTGGATGTTTGTAGTGGTACGGAATCCACTTTTAACCGTAGGTCCCGGTCTAATAGGATCGTAGAGCGTTGTGGGGGTAGTGTTACTCGCGTCCGTAGCATATCAAGCTACACTTCTGGTAGTGCAAAATGAGTAACAGCGGTGTAGCCCTTGCTTATGGCATAAAGAAAATTGTCTATGTCAGCTTCATTAGAAAAAAAAAAAACTACCAAGAAATTAAAAATGTTTAAGAAGGTATCATGGTGTAAACGTTTTAAATAATGTTTCCATTTTTAAATGCATTTATTTCAAGATATATTCGATAAGCACATTGAACTAATTTGAATAACATTTAAATAAATAAATTCAAATAATCCATGTCATCAATGACTCTTGAAAGAACATTTTAGAAAAGTTTGCAATTCATGCACAAGAATAATGAAAAGAAATAGACATTTTCGATAGATATCTTAATAAAAGATGTGTTTTAGATGAGATTTCTTTTTTTTTAATAGAAAAATAAACAGGAGGGAAATAAATGAATGTAAATTTTTTTATGTATAAAATAATAATTTTTAAAAAGCTGAATATATATGATTACGCATGGGTTTTTATATTTGAACCAAAAAATTATAAATAATCTCCACACTTAAGGCCTGATGACCCTTTGGCTAGTGCTCTGGCCTTTTGTACCACAGATTTCAGGTTTGAATCCTGGCGGTGGAATGGATGTTTGTGAGTTGTCGAAATCCACGTTAAACTGTAGGTCCCGGTCTAATTAGCCTAAAGTGCACAAAATGACAGTAGAGCGACAAAAAAAAAAAAAAAAAAAACCCCACACTTAAGCTTATTAGAAATATTTTTATAAAGTAGAGGGCACAAAGGGGCCTGATGACCTAGTGACTAGCGCTGTGACGTTTGGTGCCACAGGTTTCGAGTTCGAGTCCCAGAGGTGCCATGGATGTTTGTAATGTTTCGGAATCAATTTAAAAGTAAGTTCAATATGACTGTTGAGCGTAAGGCTGACAGCCCTACACAGTAAAAGAAAACATCACCTGTCTCAAAATCAACCAACAGGCAGACGGCCTTGGCCCATCATGAGGACTATTGCGTCATTGAAGAAGATGACACAAAATATTTTTTACGTGAATCACATTTTTACGAGTCGTGAAATGTGATTCACGATTTGTTTCACAGATCGTGAAGATGATCATGACTTTGGATTATAAAACCAATTCCTACAGAACGAGAAACTTGTTTATTTTTTGTTAAAAGAATGGAAATTTTTATTTTTTATTTTGCCAGAATTTCAAATTGCAAGTAGAAAATGAGAACGACACATAAACCACGAACACAAGGTAGTGTGGGGACTGAATGGCTGAGTGTCTAGCGCTCGGTGCCACAGGTTTCGGGTTCGAGTCCCGGCGGTGCCATGGATGTTTGTAGTGGTTCGGAATCCACTTTAAGCCGTAGGTCCCGGTCTCCTATGACTGTAAGAGCGTCACGGAGCAGAAGTCAGACTTCTACCTGCGGGTGCTCCATCAGAACAGAAGCTGCACCCCTCTTCCCTCCGTCCATGAGGGACACGATAACAACAACAACAAGGTAGTGTGCAAGCGGATGATACTTTAAATCCGCCAGAAGCCTATGTTATAAACACTGTTTTCAGAATGAAGGTGACTCAATAGAGTTTGTGATAGCTTATATAAATATAAATAGCTTTCAAAGACAATCGGATTAATCTGTTGTACTTTTTCAAAATTTCTTTCATGTGACGAACGGATATGTTGCAGTAACTCATGAAAACCTCAAAGAAGGCAATAATTTTCCTTCTGCACCCATCAGAGATATGGGATTTGTGGAGCTCTATTTAGTTTCACGTATTATATTCGAACAACATGGATTTCTTGTATGATGTTCAGATGCATTGTTTCGAATATGAAATCATTGAAAATAATAAAACAAATACAAACTAATTAATAAATCAAAAATACTAAAAAGGAAAGGAAAATAACACAAGTTGCCTAAAAAATATTGGACACAGTGACTAATTATGTTAAAAAAAAAAAAAAAGCGAATTACAAAAGATGGAAATGAAACATGTTTACTAAATTATAATGCAACTGCAAACTTTCATAAATTTTGATGGGTTTCGTTTGTCGCTCTTGTGTACACTTTGGGCTAAATAAATCGGGACCTACAGTTCAAAGTGGATTCCGAACCACTCCCAAACATCCATGATACCGCCAGGATTCGTGCCTGAAGCCTGTAGTACCAAAGGACAGAGCTTAACCAATTGGCCGCTAAAATTATGATGGATGACCCTTGGTTGCTTGTCGAATGTCCAAGCAATGTTAGATTTGTCATGTATCGACAAGCCTTTCAGGTTTTTTGTTCTAATGCAGCTGGCAAACACTTAGACAGTTGTTTTCAATGCCTTAAGGCAAGCGCTGCACCGATGTTACTCACCCAGCCATACCAGGAGGTGCGTGTAGCTTGAAGATAAGCTACGGATGCGGAGTAACAATACCTCCGCAACGCTCTACGATCCTGTTAGACTGGGACCTATGGTTTAAAGGGGTTCCGAACTACTACAAACATCCATGGCACGGCTAGGACACGAACCCGAAACCTGGGGCTCCGAGCGCCAGAGCGCTAGCCACTCGGCAATTCAGGCCCCAGTTGCAAATAGTAGTAGCACAAGTATTCTTTTCCTTAATTAGTACAAAGTGAATGATGAACTCAGTTTTCACATTTAGTGCGACATTCACATTCAGTTACTACTGGTAGTTTTGTTTATTAATTTTATAATATGACCAACAATTTTTGGCTGCCTTTTATAGCTTCTATAAAGGAAAATTAATTACAAAGGAAATACAAAGCAAAAGTAACAAATGAAAGTTAACTACAAAGTTAATAACAAAGGAAACTAAAATACGAAGGAAAAGTAACAGAAAGACAAAATGCTTAAACAGAAAAAGTAGTAATAATATTAAGAAAAGCGCATTTCAACAATATTTTGTTTTTCGAGCATTAAGAATTTCATAAATGGAGTAACTGGAGAAATACAGCGACTAATTTATTTATTTTGAATTTTTGATGCTTGATTGAATGTGAATAAAATTAAAATATTATCCAAAACTTTGTAAAAACATTATGATGGTGTGCATTTCAGGAAATACCATGGTTGTCCTTGGGGGACTTTTTAAAGTCTTATTTCGACGACAGATGGCAGCAGATATCATAGTCAATTGTTACTTTACTTGACATCAAAATAATACTGAAAGAGATATTTAAATGTACTTACACATTTTTAAAAAGAAAGAAATACTGTTTTCCAAATAAAACAGAAATATTTTTTAAATACTGGTATAAGTTCCTTTTAATAATGGGTGATTTTTTTGAAGTTTCTCTTTCTGAAAATTAGAGCTTC